>JAPCYS010002503.1:0-79830 GCA_028641055.1 Alopecurus myosuroides | reverse complement strand
GCAAATGTTTGTTATGTGATATGATATGTGTGCATGAGATAGAAACTAGAGAAACTACAAGCTGTTAATCCTAGAGAGTGAACAAATATGGCAATTAAGTTTGATGAACCGATGTATCAAATTTAAATCCACTTGCCTTCCCATGCCGATTATCATTTCGTGGGTAATAAACATGGTTGCTTAGTATAAGAAATATGAATCCGCTCTGCAGGAATCAGGCGCCCCATTTCCTTCGTCCTCTCTACTAGAGAAAGGGGGCCAAGGGCGTCAAAGCATTTATCCTATGCGGATGTATATATGGTCTTCTTGAGAGATTTGTCACCTACTTGGTCTTTATCTTCCAATAATTGTCTTCTCAGTAATTTAGAAAAATACCGGGTTTCTTATTTGTAACATATATGAGCTATAACGCCATTGACGATATGAGTTTACCATATGGGTTCTGCCATCCTAATTTGTTTCTTTAATTAACGATATTGGAGGAGAAATTTATGCTCTACTATTATGTTGCACTAACAAATATTCGGAATCCGATGTAGATGGGTGGCAGCGACTTAGTAGTTCAGGTGTGGATTAACGGCAAGCATCTCAGTCACGAGTCTTCAAAAGAAGATGAGTTCTTGAAGATATTCATTCTACTATGATTACGATCTTTATGTCAGGCATAGTGGCACAAATGTCGGAACATGAGAAGTTCCGGCCATTGATGAACCAACTGACCCTGAACTACCAAACTTTTTCTCATTCGTAACATGAGTACTCAATAGAGCCGTGCATACATTTTCTAAGTCGATTTCAGAGAATATCAACTAATGATCCACCCGCTCCAGTTAGAGGATTTCGCAAGTGCGTAATATCAGAACTTTATTGACTTAATATCAGAAATTTATTTTTTAAAAGGAACGCGGTAATCCGTGGTTATCAACAACATAATTTGATTTTTTTATAAACGTAGAAAGAAAGTGGGACAAGGTGCTTTTCACCAATATTATTCTTACGGGTCTGTTTGATGCTACCAACGAACGGCTAGAGCCTGTGGTAGCTAAGAGTCTGGACATGACATCAATATTTCTCTCAAGTTATGTATGGGTTAATCTTATCAAGGAATAATGGGCGTGCGTAAAAACAAAGGAAAAATGTAGTGTGTTTTCTGTATTTATTTTTGGATGATGTGTCCAATGCTAATCACCCTACAAAAATTGATATATGTATATTTTGAGAATCATTTCATGTGCAGATATAAAAGTTTAATAGGATATATTACCTAATAACATTGAGCTTTCATATCATAAAGGATTATGAGTGCATTTGAAGCTTCTTACAGATGATTATTTCAATGCAATTAGTTATTAGAATTCACAAAAATTCCGCCATGTTTATATTTTCATTGTATTTTTAAGAATAATTTAATGAGGCCAATATGAGTAGAAGAGGTTGATACGTAAGTTTATAGGATGAATTGCCAATTTAATTGTTATGATTATACTACCTCCAATAAAACAACAAGTCATGTAAGTTTAGTCCAAAGTCAATGTCACTTATTTGTCAAACTTGCTAAACTTGCAAATTTTACTAAATTCTTATACATTATTTCTAATTTAGTTGTATGATTTTGAATATAAATTACTAGCCCGTGCAAGTGCACGGGTTGCCGACTAGTTAAAAATAATTATGTTAGAACTGCTTTATGTGACTTGGGAGCTGGAGTTAGTGTCGTGCCTTTTTCTCTCTACAAGAGGCTCTCTCTTGAAAAATTGATACATGCTGATATATCTTTGAAAATGGCTGATAAATCCACTGCTATTCTTGTTGGAATATGTGGGAATGTTCCTATTCAAGTTTCTACTAGTTGTTTGATATTAACTGACTTTGTTGTCTTGGAAATACCTGAAGATGATAATATGTCTATTATTCTTGGGAGACCTTTTCTTAACACTGCAGGGGCTGTTACTGATTGCAATCAAGGAAAAGTAACTTTCAATGTTAATGATAAAGGGCATAATGTTTATTTTCCCAAGAAGATTGATAGAAGATGTGGTCTAAATTCAATAGAAAATATTGAGACCATCAAGATTGGAGAATTCTATTGTCCATTCTAGTACCACCAAAAGAATATGGAATTATTATGATTGGGACTATGTCTATCAAGGTTGAGGTAACATTATTATTTAGTGATATGCAAAGTTTTGCTTCATATAAAAATTGTTCTCGTAACAAGACTTGATCACCCTTGTCAACAAAATGATTTTGAATGAAGAGAAAAATGTTTTCACTATGTTTTCACCTTCCCCGTTATGTTTTCACCATGTTTACTTCTTATCACCTTGCTACTTTAGTATAATCATGTTTTCCATCATCCATAGTCATGTTTTCATTTTTGATTATTGTGGTTATGCATGTTTCCACCATCCATACTTTTGTTTTCACCATTTCCACCTTTGTTTTGTTTGGTTATTTCTCCATTGGAGTGTCATAGAACCTCTATAGTTCTGGTTTTGGTTTTTTTTTCCACATTTTCACATTTGTTTTTCTGGGTTCTAGAAATACCTCAAAAATAAAGTTTCTCGAAAAATTCCAAAAAAAATTATAATAAATTTTTACGTCAAAAATGAGGCAGAGAGCCACCTGGGAGACCCCAGGGGGACCCACCAGTCAGGCACACCATAGGGGGGCGCGGCTTGCCCCTAGTGGCGCCAACACATGGTGTGGGGCCCCCTGGCCCTCTGCTAACTCTCTCCCCTGCCAAAGAATCCTCTCTCACCCCACAAACTCAAAACATTTTCTGGAACCCGTTCTTGCTGTTCTTCCTCGAGATTTTTCGATCTCTATGCTCAGCCCACCATTTTTGCTGAAACTTGGTGCATTTTCTCTCTGGTATGTGACTCCTCCGATTATCCAAGTAGAATTTTGTTTGGTGGAGTATTTCTTAATTATTTTGGTACTGTAGGTGACGGCTTATGTGAGTTTACATGCTTGATTTGAGTGGAAATAATATAGTTTTGATGCATGTTTAGCTCTCCTATAAGTCTCTATGGTAGTTTCCACCTTGTAGTTGCTTGAAATCAATTTTTGTGATGATTATTAAAAAAATTCAGAGATGGAGCACAATGTACATCAACTAAACCATCATGAGTTGGAGTTGCATGCGGTCATGAATGTGCATTGTGAAGAAAGAGTATTTCCATCGATCTACCCATGCCAGGAATTCATGCGGATTACGGGAATTCGGCATGATTTCTATACTCTTGTGCATAATGTAGTATTGGACCGCTTCATTGAGGATGAACCTATCCAACAGGTTAAACTAACAATGATTGTGGTGCAGGAATTTCGCTTTAGATGCTCTTCAACTAACCCTATGGCCCATTACAAAATTTATAACAAAGCTGTAGACTTGCCTTTTAGTGATTTTTGTGCAGCTATCAAGTTACCAGAGTGGGGTTCATGTGAGAAAATAAGAGGGTAACATAAACCACTGCTGGATTTATACGAGGAGATTTACCAAGGCAGAAGCTTCACGGGGGAGAGTGGTAAAATAGGAGAAATTCAACTCCCTAGCATTCGATACTTTGCTTATTTTATTTCTAAATGTGTGTTAGCTAGAAAAACTGCCAACAAGCTATCTATTTATGATCTGGCTTTTATCTCGGCCGCCTTAAGACGTTATAAGTATTACAACTTTGGTGCTTTAATTGCTTATCGTCTCTCACTTAACCGTGAGAAGGGCAGAATTTGTGGAGGTCTTATTGCCTCATGCTTGCTAGCTTTGCACGGTGTGGAGCCACACCCTCTAGACCTGCAGTTTCCTTTAGAGAGGCTAACCTTGTTTCCATGATTCAACATAAGTTTCTTTCTACCCATGCTCACCTGAATAATTTATCTTATGGAATAACTTTTTCCAAACAATCTTGGTGGAGAGTGACTAAAACCGATAGAGTAGTACTTTTGCCCGCACCTTGTTTGTATAATCTTAATGACATGCCAGGATGGATGCTTTCTGAGAGTGAGTTGGACACATACATTGAGCACCACCCAGCATGGGGAGTATGCTGGAGAGGGGGACGATAGTGATTTCGTCCAGCCCTCCGACACTGCGGGGATTCCGTACTAGCACTCTGGATATGACTATGCGCCTGCTGCTTCATCTTCTTCTTGGGCGCCCGAGTACGACCATGCGAGGGACGACCCACCATAGTGGGGATACTTTCCGCTCCGTGATTGGTACCCATTTAGGCCAAAAGCCTAAGCTTGGGGGGAGGTATACCGACATCACACTCATCTATATATCATGTTTCCGTCGGTTCTTTGTATATCCATGTTTTCGTTTCTTTTGTTTCTTTATGTTTTCTTTCACTTATTTTGTTTCTCTTTGTTTTTATTGTTTTGTTCTTTCTTTCCAAAACGCAAAAAGACCAAAAATATTTCTGTTGTTTCTCTTTTTTTTGGTTCTTTAGTTTCTTTTGTTGGTTTGCTTTTCCTTATGTTCTTGTTTTAATCCGAAAACCCAAAAATATTTGTTGTTCTTCTTTGGTTTTGTAAAGTTTGTTGCAGAGTTCACTGGACTTCCGTGTATCCATTGGAGCTTGGTTATCATTCTAGATTATTCAATCCACAAGTGAAGAGAAATAATGACGATCTACGGCAATGCAACTTGTGGTGAGAGGCTGGTATGAACTCTATTTGTTTTATTTTTGTACATATACTCATCCATGTGAACATGCTTTGTTCGTTCGTGTAAGGTGTATGTTACTTAATTGATGCCTAGTAGATTGTGCTCTCACGTGTTTAGTTCCATCTTATTAATATAAGATAGCTTGTCGTATAAATGTTTGCTTGCATTGTTTTATTCATAGAAGGGTATGACATTGTGGTATCTCCCTCTGATTGTTTTGCTTGAATCGACTTGGCACATGCTCACACATGCATATGACTGAAAACAAAAAGTCAATTAAGCCTCGATGATTTATTTTTCCTCAGAGTATTTGTATCATTTTTATGCCCCTGTTAATTTTGTTTTGTCGCAAGCATGATTATGACAGTTGTTGCTCTCTTGATTGTCGCTCCCCGTCTATTGCTAGCCTTCACCTGTACTGAGTATGAGCTCTACTCGTGCATCCAACTCCCAAAATCTTAAGTTTTCCAAATGTGTCCACCATACCTACCTATATATGTGGTATTTAACAGCCACTCCAAGTAAATTTCTCGTGTGCTACCTTTAAAACTTTCGAAAAATTATTCCTGTTTTGTGCCCCTGTTTTAGCTCATGAAGACGTAAATAGAGAATCTTTATCTCACTTGTTGATTGGAGTTCACACCCTAGACTAGTGGCTTCATCCGCTTATCCAAATGATAGAAGAGCCGGCAGCGGGGTGCCCAACCCCAAATTAATACAGCAAATACTCTTCACTATTTTTGCCCCTGATTTATAGGTCAAAGCATAATTGTGTAAACAAAAGAGAAAGAGGGATGACCTTCTACCCGGATGCGTCATTCTATGGGAGCCACTCTTGTGAATTCTATTTGGCTTGTGACATACTGTGTTGTCTGTTTACCATTCATTGACATAAGCATACACCTTTCTAAAAAATGTTTTCAATACCTCTGTTTAATAAAATAAAAGCTCTAGCACATAAGTTAATCCATGCTTCCCTCTGCGAAGGGCCTTTCTTTTATTTTTTAAGTTGAGTCTTGACCTTCTCACTTTATGCACCTTCTTGAGAGCATAGCTTCCATTCTTAGTGTAATGTGCTTGTCCCAAAACATAGTTGATTTGAACTTCAGAGGTGCCCTAGCATTTTTGTTTTGCTCCACTATTAAGGGCAAGCGAGTACACTTTATCATACCCTATTATGAGCATTGCAATCCTGCAGATTGATATACTTCATGTTGTTTATTATTAGTTTGTTGGCATCTCTTCATGGTTTTTATAACTGCTAGGTTTCTTTTATCTTGCATACATCTTATTATGAATTGCCTCAGCACTTGATCATATAGTGACTATATTTACATCATATGAAACAAATGTGTTCGTAAAAGTCTTTTATCGCACTGAGTTGTCACTGAATTGCTTGGGGACAAGCAATAAGCTAAGCTTGGGGAGTTGATACATCCAAAACGTATCTCCTTTTCCGAACACTTTCCTTATTGTTTTCCTCTAAAACTAGTGAGTTTTGGATACCACTAACACGGACTAATGCTTTTTTCAGCAGAATTACCTTGGTATCTCGTTTTTGTGCAGAAAAATCAACTTTCGGGAAATTGCCTAGAAAAGACCCCATTGAGCTTATATCACGAGAGGACCCCGGGAGCCAGAAGGACACCTGGAGGTGGGCCAGGAGGGGCCCCAACCACCCCTGGACTGCGCTGTCAGGTGGTGTGGGGGCACCTCCACCCCCTCGGGCTCCCCTTTCGACTACATCCCCCGTAGACCTAAAACTCAAAAGGGTTTGTCATATTCCACAAAAACACAACAGAGCGTTATCGCCACCTCGAAACACAATTCAGGGATCAAAGTTCCTGTCTGACGCCCTGCCGGGACGGGGATTCGAAGGAGACCATCGCCATCGACACCGCCACCTCTTCTCCATCAACCATCCATTATTCCCCGTCCATGTGTGAGTAAACACCGTTGTAGGCTGAGAGGGATGGAAGGGATTGGATGATCAATCATGTAATAATGCCAGATTGTTAGGGCATAGTGCCTAGTATCTATTTTTAGTGTTTTCTACCGTTGTTGCAACTTGTTATGCTTAATGCTTGTCACTAGGGGCCGAGTGCCATGATCTCAGATATGAACATGTTATTGTTTCATGAGTATAATTATGATTCTTGATCATATCTGCAAGTTGTTTACACATGTAATTGTCCGGAACCCGTGGCCCCAAAGTGACAAAAATTGGGACAACCGGAGGGGATGGCTGTGATGTGAGGATCACGTGTGTTCATGGAGTGTTAATGCTTTTCTCCAGTGCTTTATTAAAAGGAGCACCTTAATTACCAGTAATTTCCATAGAGGCCCCGCTGCCACGGGCGGGTAGGACAAAAGATGTTGTGCAAGTTTCTCATTGCGAGCACGTATGACTATATTGGACACATGCCTATGGTTTGCCTAGAAGTTGGATGCTTTATTATTATTATTGTCTTAAATGCCCATGTCCAGATTATTACATGACCTATGTTATCCATGCAACGCCCGTTCATCCATTCCCTCTATGCCTACGATACTCCCATCCTGCTGTTTTCCGCGATCTCTACTGTTATTACTATTTTATTCCTGTTGTTATTTCACTACTACTGCTGCTATAAAATTGTTACCACTAATAAATTGTTGCGAGCAAGTCTACTTTCAGGTGCGGCTGAATTGACAACTCAGTTGTTAAGGCTTATAAATATTCTTTGGCTTCCCTTGTGTCGAATCAATAAATTTGGGTTTTACTTCCCTCGAAGACTGTTGCGATCCCCTATACTTGTGGGTCGTCAATACCCTAGGTCTGTTCGGATGATATTCTGCGGGTGGATTATTATTCATAGATGCATTTGGATAACGGTCTATGACTCTTGTTGTAATGCCCGCATGAATCACATAGTAATCATCATGTCATGCATGTTTCATTATCTATCTATTGCCCAGCTGTAATTTGTTCACCACACATGTTATCTATCTTTTATGGATTATAATTGGTGTTTGCTGGGATCCGATGAATATTGAATGCTATGTCCAATTATTATCAATCTATCACGTTCTTTTCATGTGTATGTTATTTATGATCTTGCATGCTCTCCGTTGCTAGGAGATGCTCTGGACAAGTAGATGCTTGTAACTCCAAGAGGGAGTATTTATGCTCGATAGTGGGTTCATGCCTCCCTTTCACTCACGCTCGAGTGACAAAAACGTAAACGAGTGGGGGATGTGCTATTGCCATTAGGGAGAAAACAACGATGTTTACATTGTTTACATTACACACTTTTCTTAATGCAATTATATGTTGCTTGCAACTTAATACCCAAGGTTTGCTCGGATGACATTCTGAGGGTGCATTATTAGTCAGAGATGCAGTTGGATAATGGTCTATGTATCTTCTTGTAATTCCCGCATGAATCACATAGTAATCATCATGTCATGCATATGCACTACGGTGCGGCCTTTATATCTGTCAATTGTCGAGCTGTAATTTGTTTACCCAACATGCTATCTATCTGTTTTCGAGAGACACCACTAGTGAACTGTGGACCCCGGTCCATTTTCTCATACTGATAATACAACCACTGCAATTACTATTTTCACACTGCTACTGTTGTTTTCACATTGTTCACATACTATTTTCCACACCGTACATTTAACCTCTTTGTTATCAGCAAAACCGGTGAGATTGACAACCTCACTACTTTGTTGGGGCAAAGTGAATTGATTATGTTGTGTAGGTTCCACGTTGTTGCTGAACCGGTAGTGCGCCCTACCACATCAACTGCATCAACCTTCAGAAGTTGCTTATTTCTCCCATTGGTCGATTCAACCTTGGTTTCTTTCTGAGGGAAACCGTTACCATGCTCTTCATACCTTCTCTTGGGGTTGATGACCCACAAGTATAGGGGGTGTATCTTAGTACTTTCGATAAATAAGAGTGTCGAACCCAACGAGGAGCAGAAGGTGTTGACAAGCAGTTTTGATGAAGGAATAACTGTAATACTGAAAGATAGATTTGTAGGGGTTTTTGATATTGCAGATAAATAAAGTGCGAGTAAATAAAATGCAGTAATAATAATTACAGCAAGTGGCCCAATCTTTTCTTCAGGAAAGGACAAGCCGGTGGGTTTACTTATGATTAACAAACGTTCTCGAGGACACACATGAGGTTTCTATCAAGTGCTTTTTTTCATGTCGCTGAATAATATTTAGCGTTTTGATAAGTGTTGTGTGGGTGAACCTATACTAATTTACCGTCCCATCCAAGACCAATACATACTTGTGATTATACCCCTTGCAAGCATCTGCAACTACAAGAAAGTAATTAAGAAATAAATCTAACCACAGCTTTAAATCCGGGATCCTACGCTCCCTCGTGTAATGGTCTCCTAACGGGGGTTTAGGTTTCTGTCACTCTGGCAACCCCACAATTGGTAGCCAAATACACGATGCATTCCCCTAGGCCCATAAATGGTGAAGTATCATGTAGTCGACGTTCACATGACACCACTAGAAGAATAACACCACAACTTAAATATCAAACCATCAAATATTACTCAACATTACTTCACTACTAACAACTTGACTTCTCCCATGTCCTCAAGAACAACACGAACTACTCACAAGACATTATATGGATCATAATCAGAGTTGATATAATGGATGATAACAATCTGGTCATAAAGTGCAAACACCGATAAATCTCACAAGCATCAACTACTAACAATTAATCCACACCGGGAGAGAGATCTAATGTAAAACAACGATAGAGGCCCCTAATTGTTACAGTGGGATAACGGTGGATGATGAGGGTCATGGTGCTGGTGGTGATGATGATGATGACGATCTTGATGATGCCCGAAGTGATGACGGTGACGATGGCGATGATTTCCCCTCTCCGGAGAGGAATTTCCCCGACAGATTTCTCCCTACCATAGAGCTTTTCTCTCTCGGGTATTTTCCGCCCCGAGGCAGCGGCGGAATAATTCTTCGATGATGGTATGAGGCTTAGGGTTCCCTGGGACCAAGTACACGATAGATATCTCCCAGAGGTGGGCCAGGGTGGCCACACCACCTGGTGGCGAGGCCAGGGGGCGCCACCTCATGGTGTGGGCCCCTAGTGGCCCCCTCAGGCTCCCCTTCTGGCTGGTGTCTTCCTTGAACTTCTAAGACACCCCGGTGTCCCTCTTCTTCTTCTGATCTTCTGAATTATATCTCAACGATGCTTTTTCCATCAGATTTCTGGTCCCGGTGTTTTATTCTCCAAAAATATGAAACATGCAAAATAAGATAAGATAAATAAGGAATGCACCATAACATGAAATATATCGATGAATAACAGAAAATTATGATATAAAGTAGGTATGCAAAATGGACGTATAAACTCCCCCCAAGCTTAGACCTCGCTTGTCCCCAGGCGAAACTGAACTCAGTAAACATGACCACAGGTTTATGGAGTGAAGAGTGTATAAATAAATACAGACAAGAAGCATCATATTTATCTATGCACCAATCATTATAGACAAAAACTTCCTTTCATATAACTTATCTTGAAACTAGTAATGGGAGTCACAAACAAAGATGCAAAAGAGAGAATCAAAATTAGTTATGGCAAACTTTGTTCTTGGTCAGAGAACATTTATTTATATCGTACTTATCTTAGGTGAAGGCTTCATAACAAGGCTTATATTGTAGAGCTTAACATGTTTAATTATAACAATCCTTTTACAGTGATTCATAGCTTTCAAAGTAATATTCATTCAGATAATAAAGCATGTGCTAAACAAAGAAGGATAGAAAACATGATTGAATAAATCAACATATAGATGGTGAGATCACAACAACTCAAATGCTTGCTGGAGACAGAAAGGAAAAGGGTTTACTGACTCAACATAAATGTAAAAAATAGGCCCTTCGCAGAGAGAAGCATGTATCACTCATGTGCTAGAGCTTTTATTTTGTAAAACAGAGGTATAAAATGGTTGACACTCCTCCCAACCTTTCTTACACAAACCATGGCTAACTGAATCCTCGGGTGCCTGCCAACAATCACAAACCGTGGAGGAGTGTCTAAATTTTGAGAGAGGTGTATTTTATGTCAACGAATGGCAAACAGAAAATACAGTACGTCACAAGCCAACTAGACTTCACAAGAGAGGCTCCCATTGAAGGATGCAACTGGTGTAGAAGGTCATCCCTCTTTCTCTTTTGTTTACACGATTATGCTTTGACTTATAAATCAGGGGAAAATAATGAAGAGAATTTGTATTATTATTTGAGGCTGGGAACCCCGCTGCCAGCTCTTCTAGCATTTGGCTAAGCGGATGAAGCCACTAGTTCAGGTGTGTGAGTCCAATCAACAAGTGAGATAAAGATTCTCTATTTGCGTCTTCATGAGCTAAAACAGGAACACAAAACAAGATTATTTTGAAGGTTTTAAAGGTAACACATGAGCAATTTACTTGGAGTGGAGGTGAAATACCACATGTAGGAATGTATTGTGGACACAAATGGCAAGGTTTTGGGGCTCAAGGTTTCGATGCACGAGAAGCATTCCCTCTCAATACAGGGTTTTTGGCTAGCAAGGTTGGGTATCAAGCATAAGAGTTGAGGGAAACAAACAAATATACATATGATGAAACCAATCATGCAATCTTCATTGAGAGCACAAACGATCTTAACTTGTGAATACTAATTTTGAGCTAATAGGAAAATTCCTCTTTCTTATACTAGCATCTCAAATATTATTTCTACTGACCCAAGCTAAGTTTGCCAAAACCAACTAGATTAACTTAATGATCTCCAGAGTGACACCAAATACTAACAACAAGCTCAACCATATGACAGAAATTGAAAACTAAAATAAGGTGTACAGAAAGTAAATGATGAAACTTCTCATGAATATTTCAAACCGCAACTCACACCAACGGATACAACGATAACCAACTAAGGAGAGACACTTCCATACTGCAAACCATCCCTATGATAACTTCTCTACTCATGATATGACTCTACTAAAAAAGTTAAAAGATGAAAGATAGTGATGTGATACCGCGGCACTCCCAAGCTTGGAAGAAACCAAGGGGATGCCAATACCAATGACGAATCAATTCTTTGGTAGTGGTGGTGAATCCTTATCATCCTCGGTCTTCCAAGGTAAAGGCTCTCCATCCACAAATGATGTCCTGGTCTCCAACATCCTGAAACTAGCAGCAGAGCTTATACGTTTAAACATGTTCTCATACTCACAGTTCTGGTTCTGCACATCATAGAGTTTGTGCTTGCAAATCATTGGTGGTCTTGGTGAGTGAGAAAATATCCTCCCAAAGCTTCAAATTCTCCCTCTTGTATTCAGCGATCTGTCCTGTCTGTATCCTGTAGATGATCTCAACTTCACGCTCTGCCATCTTCTTGTACCTAATAACTTCTTGCTCCAGTTCTTCCATCCTAGCTTCCAGACTGCCTTCTCCTTTAGGGCCCCGAACATCTTCAATATGCACCTTCCCATCCTTGAGCAGCAATTCCTTGGGATGCATCTTCAACTTGTTCATGTATGGGTTGACGACGTTCTCAAAGAAACTGTCTTTGGGAGATCCAGGAGAGGACATTGTGGCTCTAGATCTGAAGATGTAACCTGGCACAAATAGCTCGAAACAAAAACACGACGAGAAATCAATGTACGGACCTCGAGGGGTCCAGGGGATTATATAGCAAAAAGTTTCATAACGAAAGGAAAGTCCATGTCGAAAACGAGTCGGAGAGGGGCTCCGGGCGCCCACACCATAGGCTGGCGCGACCAAGGCTGGGCCCGCGCCACCTCATGGTGTGGGCCTGGGCACCTTCTCCAACTCCTCTTCGGCTCGGTATTTTCATATTTTCCAAAAATAGTAAAAAATTGGAAGATGTTTCGCGAACATTTTCTTACCAAAACTGATACCTATTCGAAAACTGACTCTGCAGTTTCTGAAATATGCTTCTTAATAAATTCCTCCGGGATCATGGCTCGAATACAATCAACATTTTCATTATAAGGATCTCCAGAAATATAATGCGTGAGTGTTTGTCCATTCACCACTTGTGAAATGTTTTCTTCAAGGGATTTTTTTTAATTGCCCCCGAATGATATACCTCTTCGATAACAAAAGGTCCTTCCCATCTCGAGAGTAATTTTCCTGCAAAAAATCTGAGACGAGACCTATAAAATAGCACTTTATCACCAACATGAAATTATCTTTTAATAATTCTCCTATCGTGCCACCTTTTAACTTTCTCTTTAAAGAGATTAGCATTTTCACATGCTTCACTCATCCATTCATCTAAAGAACTTAAGTCAAGCAACCTTTTCTCACCAGCAAGTTTAAAATCTCTATTTAGGTCTGTCACTGCCCAATAAGCTTTGTATTCTAATTCTAGGGCAAGTGACAAGTTTTTCCATAAACCATTTTATAAGGAGACATGCCCATGGGATTTTTATAAGCGGTTCTATAAGCCCACAGAGCATCATTTAATTTTTAGCCCAATTTTTCTAGATTTGTTAACAGTCTTTTGCAAGATAGATTTGATTTCTCTATTTGATAATTCTACCTGCCCACTAGTTTGATGATGATAGGGTGAGGCAATTCTATGATTAACATCATATTTAGAAATAGTCTTTTTAAATCCACCATGAATAAAATGAGAACCCCCATCAGTCATAAGATATCTAGGCACACCAAACCTAGGGAAATAATGTCTTTAAGCATTTTTAATGAGGTTTCACCATCAGAACTTTTTAGTAGGTATAGCTTCTACCCATTTAGTAACATAATCAACAGCAAGAAGAATATGAGTGTAGCATTTTGAAGGAGGGAAATGACCCATAAAGTCAAAACCCCAACAATCAAACAGTTCAATAACAAGAGAATAATTCATAGGCATTTCATTACGTCTAGAAATATTTCCAACCCTTTGAAATTTATCACAAGATAAAATAAACTTTCTAGCATCTTTAAAGAGAGTAGGCCAATAAAAACCTGATTGTAGAACCTTATGTGCAGTTCTATCTCTAGCGTGATGTCCTCCATAAGCACTACTATGACATTTTCTCAATATCTCTCGTTGTTCATTTTCAGGAACACATCTTTGCATAATACCACCAACACCTTCATTATACAAGTGTGTATCATCCCAAAAATAATGCCTCAAATCATAGCAGATTTTTCTTCTTTGCTAAGCTATAAAGGTAGCAGGCAAATACTTGGAACAATAAAGTTAGCATAATCAGCATACCATGGACTCTCTTGAGAGCTCACTTTTATTGCAGCCAACTGTTCATTAGGAAAACTATCATTAATAGGAATAGGGTCATCAGAGATATTTTCTAATCTAGACAAATTATCAGCAACAGGATTTTCAGCACCCTTCCTATCCACAATATGTAAATCAAACTCTTGTAAGAGAAGCACCCATCTAATAAGCCTAGGCTTAGCATCCTTCTTTTCCATAAGGTACTTAATAGCAGCATGATCAGTATGAATAGTAACTTTAGAATCAACAATATACTGCGTAAATTTATCACAAGCAAAAACTACAGCTACAACATCAAGAGTTTTACTAGCATGAATAACATTTAACTTCTTATCTACCCGCTGTCCAAGAACAACACCTACAGCATAATCACTAGCATCACACATAATTTCAAATGGTAAATTCCAATCAGGGGGTTGAAAAAGGGGCAGATATTAAATCCTTCTTTAAAATTTCAAAAGATTCTTTACAATCTTCATCAAAAACAGAAGGTACATCCTTTTGAAGAAGATTTAGTAAAAGGCTTTGATATTTTAGAGAAATCTCTAATAAACCTTCTACAGAAACCAGCATGACCAAGAATACTGAATACCTTTGACATCCTGGGACATGGCATTTTCTCAATGGCTTCAACTTTAGCTCTATCAACTTCAATACCTCTTTCAAAAAATGTATGTCTAAGAACAATTCCTTCATTAACCATAAAATGGCATTTCTCCCAATTAAGAACAAGATTAGTCTCCTCACATCTTTGCAAAACTTTATATAGATTCTGCAAACAATTATCAAAAGAAGTTCCATAGACGAAGAAATTGTCGCACCCTGGTTTCCAGGGGATACTCATCGGGCCGAACTGGATAGCAGATGCTTGGATTATGGGGCATAACTGCTCCCACGTCCCAGCTTCCTGGTAGGCCTGCGCTTATGCGCGACAACACAAGCCCTGCTATTCCACCGTCGATGTAAACTATCCACTAGAGACCATAGGCACTGCCGACGTACTTCATACCAATCACACATGGTACGTCAACAGCGTTAAACGGAATGATACCACAACATATCTCTAAGACACAAAATATTGAAAAGATTGCAAATGGCCTTCACTAAGGCAGAGAATAGCAAATACAATCATCCAGAGGACACATGTCCCAACATGACATTCATTACATAGCAGCGGAAGCATTCAACATGTCTGAGTACAGACAAATCCAAATAGGCCTAAGAGGCCGGCAATGAAAGGAAAACGGAGCCCATCCACGTAGGTCTTGGATCCTGCCCGGGTCCGCTATCTACTCGTCAACAGCGTCGTCGTACTCCACGAAGTAGCCATCCTGGTGATCATCGTAGCCGTAGTCGTAGTCTGCGTAAACCACAGCCCCAACGGGGTCAGTACATCCAAGTACTGGCAAGCAAGACTCACACTTCATCAAAGAGTTACCCGTCAACACAAGCATTGATGCTTGGGATCAACGGAAGAGATAGGTATTATAAAAGCTGCAGCGGTCTGCTCTAACCAACTACAGAAAATACTACAAGTTCCGGCTAACAGAAAGAGATAAGATCGAGGATTGTAACCAACTGAAAGATAACTTCTAACAAACCCATCCTGGATCTCGCCCCTTATCCGAAGAAGCAATCCGAGGATAACTCACACCGTTGTATTAAAGATGAGTCAAGTTATTGTGTGAATAACCTATTTACTAGTCAAGTTATTTAGCATTGGGTGATACATGGTTGATCATTATGTTTAAGTTGTCCTGAGTACTTGTTAGCCAGTACTTTCACCAAGTAATCCATAACCGCGGAAAACACGGCTTCTCGAGAAGATTATCCCTGCAGGGTGTGCTCCAGTACCCGTACACACTCAAGCCACCAACTAAAACTTAGGTGGACTTGACACGACCCAAACCATCTCTACAATCCATCCTAGGAGCCACGGAGCTATAAGGTCCCGGCCAGTCCGCCTAACCTAAGCGCAAGGGTGAAAACCACACCCCCCGGCCCACAGGCCTCCCTATGCATCATCATCATCACCAGTAACCAATGGGGGTACCTCCCATTATGCAAGGAGCAAATGGAACACCCGAACTAAGTGTGGCTCTTCGGACAAACTGCAGATCAAGTCTAAGTCGAGGGGGGTCCCATACTACCACCCGGATGCGGTGAGCACGCTCATCATGGATCAGTAGACAAGACCCTTTTCCTATTAGGGTCGACACTAGCAGGCCTCAAAACCACTTAGGGCCTCCTGCCGGTGCCTTATCATCAAATTATTATTACCATTAGCAATTAACAGGATTGATTGATTAAATTCGAGCCCCCGGTACAACAATAAGATAGTAAAAGAAGTAACCGACAACAGACTCAAGCAAAAGCAACTCTAAGCATGCTAGATACGAACAGGCACAAGCAAAGGCTGTAGGTATGGAGGTGAGGCAATATCATTGGTTCAGGGTATCATGTGATGGGTTCGGAGAACAAGCATCGATTTATAGGGCTAGCAGAAATAGACAAAAGGATAGTATCGACAACAAGTGTGGAAGAGAACTCGATGATTCATGTGAGTGATAACTTGCCTGCAAACCCAGTAGCCTGGTACTGAGCTGAAAAACCTTAGAAGGGGTACCGTACGTCTCGTCGGTCTCAACGTCGTCGTCTAAAGCGAGAAGAAGCAAACACACAAACGAAAGAGACGAACAATCAATACATGGCATAGGTGCACAAACACGGGATGATGCATGTCATGTTAATAGATGCCTCAAAGTAAACTACTCAACAAAATAACACAATTAATTGGACCCATATGCAATGTGAATTGCATATGGATGCAAATGATTGAGGTTGAAGCAATGATCTACAATTAGATAACATGTGTAAGTTGTTTAGCATGATGCATGCATGAATAAAACAAGAAGTAAACAATATTAGATGCAAATGGAAAAGGAAGAAAACAAGTGTGGGATTTTATTTGTCATGTTAAGAATTTTTGGTTCCTTATTGATGTCACACAAGTATTTGTTGTTTTCAACAAGTCAAAGTGTGCAAAACAAATAACAAAGTTGATATTTGAAAGGGTTATCAAATTTTAGTTGGATTACATGTTTCACATTTTGAAATTGGACTTTGGATTATTTAATTATGAATTAAACAATATTAAACAATTTTTTAATTGTATTAAACAAGATTTAAATTGTTTAGGCAATTTTAATTATTCAAAACAGTAAACAAAAATTATATTTGAGTAGGTTATTTAAAATGGTATGGAAAACATATTTTATTTGCATTTATTGGATTAATAAATAATTAGTTATTGATTTTATAAACTAGCATTTGAATTATTCCAATTTGAATTTTAAATGTATTTTGAAAACTCAAAACAGCACACAAATAAGTTATTTGGAAAGATTATGAAATTTGGGGCAGAAAGCATATACAGGTTTTATTTATTAGACTTATATATCAAAAGTTATTGATTTTTAAAATGTGGTGTTTATTCTGCCATTTTTACAGAAAATAGAAAAAACAGAAAAATGTTTTGTTATCCTTTTGGTACAGCCACGGGGCTAACCCCAGCCACTGACCCGCGGGGCCGTGGCCAGCGTGGCGGTTAGAAGATGATGTGGCTTGCAGAGCCACTGACGGGCGGGGCCCACGCGGGGCGCGCGCAGAAGGAAAAAAGGGGGAGGCAAATGCCTCCCCTGGGATTCGATCCCGAGACCTCTCCTTGCGCGCGCGGGACTAATACCAGCTGGGCTAGCTCGGTTTTGTGATAGATACCGAGCAGCGTTGATTTTGTAGTTCAGTTACTGCGCTAGATCTAAAACTAACTGAATTTATCTCCGTGCGTGCAGGTTGCAGAAGCAGCAGTCGCTGCCACGACAGAGGCAAAAGCCGCCGGCGATCTGCTGTGGGGGCTCGCGGGCGGACCGGCGCTGCCGTGCGGGTGGCCGGCCGGTGCGGTGCGGACCCGTGCGAGCAGGGAGGGGAGGAGGCGAACGAGGAAGGGAGAGGCCGATGAGGGCGACTGCTTACAGAGAGGAGGAGGTCGGGCGAACGGTGGGGTGCGGCCGGCGGCGAAAACCTTGATGGCGGCGGAGCTCTGGTGCACCTCGGGGGGAACGGAGGGGACCGCGAGGAAGAGGGAGGCCGGGCCTTTCCGTTCCCGGCCCAGCCGGCCGATGGCGCAACGGTGGTGCGGCGATCGCCGGAGAGGGGTGGCTGCGGTGGTTGCCTTCGGTGGTGGAACAGAGAGGAGCGAGAGAAAGGAGAAAGGAGGGCTGCGGCGCGGGGAGGAAGAAGGAGGAGGAGATTAGGGTTAGGAGGGGAGAGGATGAGGGAAGAAGAAAGGAGGGGGTGAGCTCCCTCGACCGTCCTCTCCTCTGTATGTGCACGGGAGGCCATGGATGGTGGTCGTACAGGAGGAAGAAGACAACAGACGTGGGGGGGTATGGGCCTTTAGGGTAGGTTGGGCTGGACCCAGAGTGGGCTGGCTCCTCTCTTATCCCTCTCTCTCTCTATATTTTTTTTGTGTTTTATTATATTTTTTTGTGCAGATTTGGATAAAGAGAGATAAACAATTGGTTTTAGAGTTAGCAAAATTTGGAATAATTTTTGGTATTGCTTCGTTTTGCAACAGCACCTGAAAACAAACTTTTGTTTTTCCAAAAATAAATTTAACTGATGTTATTGTTTTGGAAATTAAGACAATTGAGCAATGTTGGTATAAAAAGAACAATTGCCACTTAAGCCAAAATTAAGTTTTGATTCCAATTTTTGGTGGAACAAATATTGTTTGTTTGGTTGTAGTTTTTTATTTGACACAAAGTAACCTAACAAGTATGACAAATAATTGAATTTTGTTTTGGAATTCAAATAGAAATCAAATGGAAACAATTCAATTCAATGCAACAAAAAGCAATTGTGACGACATGATGCAAAGCAATAAGAAAACAAGAAACAAAACGTCTAGGGGGGAGATTTTCATACTTGGGATGTTACAAAACGCCCCCCCTTGAAGGAATCGCGCCCCGAGATTCCTACTGAGAAGTGAAAAGGTCCGGATACTTCTTGCGAAGATCCTCTTCGGTCTCCCATGTTGCCTCTTTATCGGAATGATGCGACCATTGCACTTTCAAGAACTTGGTGCTCTTGTTGCGAGTCTTACGAACGGTCTCATCGAGAATTCGAACAGGGTGCTCCTCATAAGATAGATCTTCTCGCAGTTCAATGGAATCATGATCAACTGCACGATCTGGATCTTTGAAGCACTTCTTGAGCTGTGACACGTGAAACACATCGTGCACCTTGGATAGTTTTTCTGGAAGTTCAAGACGATAGGCATTTTCCGCACGCCTTGAGAGAATGTTGAAAGGACCAATGTATCTCGGTGCTAGCTTTCCTTTCACACCAAAACGATGAGTGCCTCTGAGGGGAGTTACACGGAGATATGCTTTGTCACCAGGTGCATAAATCATATCCCTGTGCTTGCTGTCATAGTAGCTTTTCTGACGAGACTGAGCAATCTTGAGATTGTCACGAATGATGCGAACTTTCTCCTCGGCTTCCTTAACAATGTCAGGGCCTAAGAGTGAACGTTCACCAGCTCCAGACCAATTGATTGGACTCCTGCATCTGCGGCCATAGAGTGCTTCAAACGGTGCCATGCCTAGGCTTGCCTGGAAGCTGTTGTTGTAGGAGAATTCAGCATATGGAAGGCAATCCTCCCATTTCATGCCAAAGGATAGACCACATGCTCTGAGCATATCCTCGAGAATCTGATTGACTCTTTCGACTTGCCCTTGAGACTGAGGATGATAAGCCGTGCTGAACAGAAGTTTGGTGCCCAATGCTTCCTGAAAACTCTTCCAGAAATGAGAAGTGAATATACTTCCACGGTCTGAGCTTATTTCCAATGGAACACCATGAAGAGGAACAATCTTTGTTGTGTAGAGTTCTGCTAACTGGCTAGCTGATATTGTTTCTTTGACAGCAAAGAAGTGAGCTACCTTAGTGAGACGATCAATAACAACAAAGATTGCATCGTTGCCCTTCTTGGACCTTGGAAAACCAGTGACGAAGTCCATTTCAATCATGTCCCACTTCCACTCAGGAATTTTCAGAGGTTGGAGAAGACCGGCTGTTTTCTGATGAATTGCCTTAACACGTTGACAAACGTCGCATTCAGAAACGTATTGAGCAATTTCACGTTTCATGCCAGACCACCAGTACAGAGTCTTAAGATCCTGGTACATCTTTGTACTTCCAGGGTGGATGGAGAGAGGAGTTTCATGAGCCTCCTTGAGAATGACATCTTTGAGACTCTGAATTTGAGGAACTGCAATGCGTCCTTCAAAGAACACCGTTCCCTTGTCATCAATTGAGAAGCACTCATACTTCACATTGCCTGCTTTGATGTTATTTGCGATCTTCTTGATCTCAGCATCACGAAGTTGTTCAGAACGAATCTTGTCCTCGAGAGTTGGACTGGCTGTCAAGTTCGCAAGATAACCTTCAGGAACAAGACCAAGGTTCAGCTTCTGGAATTCTTCATGAAGTGGAGGTTGGCTTTCCATGATCATGAGATTATTGCAATAAGACTTGCGACTGAGAGCATCGGCCATAACATTAGCCTTGCCTGGAGTGTAAGAAATGGTAAGATCTTAGTCTTTGATCTTTTCAATCCATCTCCTTTGCCTTAGGTTTAGATCTGGTTGAGTGAAGATGTATTTCAGACTCTTATGAGAAAGATTTCAGTGCGATTTACCCAACAAGTATTGCCTCCATTTCTTGAGGGCAAACACCACTGCTGCAAGTTCTAGGTCATGAGTTGGATAGTTTTGCTCATGTGCGTTCAACTGGCGTGAAGCATAAGCCACAACTTGACGTTCTTGCATAAGAACTGCTCCTAGACCTTGTTGAGAAGCATCACAGAATATCTGGAAAGGTTTGGTAGTATCTGGGCCAACCAGAACTGGTGTAGAAGTGAGTTTAGTCTTCAGGAGATTGAAACTTTCATCACATTGTGGAGACCAAACGAACTTCTTGTCCTTCTTTGTGAGATCAGTGAGAGGTTTGGCAATCTTGGAGAAGTTTTGGACAAAGCGACGACAATAGCTAGCCAAACCAAGAAAACTTCTGACTTGCTTCACCGTCTTAGGAGGTTTCCAATCAACAATTGCCTTAACCTTTTCTGGATCAATGGCTATGCCCTTGGCAGAGATGACATGACCAAGGTAAGCAACTTCTGGAATCCAGAACTCACACTTGGAGAACTTGGCATACAGACGATGCTCGCGAAGTTTCATGAGAGTGAGACGAAGATGTTCTCCATGCTCTTCCTCGGATTTTGAGTAGACCAGAATATCATCAAGATATACCACAACGAACTTGTCGAGGTATTCATGAAAGACAGAATTCATTAGTCTGGAGAATGTCGCCGGTGCATTGGTGAGACCAAAGGACATGACGGTGTATTCATATAGACCGTACCGAGTGGTGAAAGCTGTCTTTGGAATATCTTCCTTTCTGATCTTTATTTGATGGTAACCCATTCTCAAGTCCAGCTTGGAGAATATTGAGGCTCCAGCAAGTTGATCAAACAGATCATCGATACGAGGAATTGGATATTTGTTTTCGATGGTTTTCTCGTGGAGAGGACGATAGTCAACCACGAGTCTCTTTGTTTGATCCTTCTTCGCAACGAACAGAGTTGGGCATCCCCAAGCCGAGGAGCTAGGTTGAATGTAACCTTTCTCCATGTACATATCGATTTGCTCCTTCAACAACTTCAGTTCAGGAGGAGCTATCTTGTATGGATGCTTAGAGATTGGAGCAGTGCCTGGTTCAAGTTCGATCACGAACTCAACTGCTCTGTCAGGAGGCATTCCTGGCAATTCTTCTGGAAAGACATCAGGGAAGTCACAAACCACCGGAATAGTTTCAATAGATGGTAGAGGATTTGCATTGAGAGTGTAGAGTTGAGCAACTGGATTTTCAGCATGGAAGTAGACTATCTGGCCAGAAGGGTGTGTGATTTTGACAGACTTAGCAGGACAATCAATGACTGCTTTGTTGGCTACCAGCCAATCCATCCCAAGGATGACATCAATATCTGAAGAGTGGAGAGCTATCAGCGATGCCTGGAATGGAAGGTTTCCAATTGTGATCTCGATGTTCTGGCTAACTTTATTGCTTTGCCAGCTAGATCCCGGTGATTTCACCAGGAGAGGGACAGACAACTGTTCGAAGTTGATTCCAGTGTTGTTTGCAAAGCATTGAGAGATGAAAGAGTGTGAAGCACCAGAATCGAACAAGACTTTAGCACGAAACGAGTCCACAAGAAGTGTGCCCATTACAACCTCTGGAGATTCTTCTGCTCCCTGGGCCTTGACATGGTTCACCTTAACGGTTCTCACGCCAAGCTCGTTGTTGTTGTAGCTTCCCAACGGAGGACCACGTATTCTTGTCGGGGTCGACCTGAGGCGAGGTGGAGGTGGAAAGAGGTGCCTTTGCGAACACTTATCGGAATAGTGGCCCGGCTGTCCACACTTGTAGCATGTAACAGCAGAACGAGGAGCTGTTGGACCTGGCTGCGATGGAGCACCTCCTGAAGATACCACTGGGGTGGGAGGGCGGGGAAGAATTCCTGCCGGGCTTGGCAAGCAGATGGGCGGTGTTGTAGTGGTATATGGAACCCAAACTCTTCGTTTTTGTGGAGGCATGATAGCTTTCGAGAGATTAGCCTGTTCACGAGAGTGCTTACGAGATTCCTCAACCAACTTGCGCCCATGCTCTTCATTTAGAGCGATGTTGACGAGGTCCTCAAAATTCTTGGCCTTGACGTTGGTGAGAGCATACTTGAGTTCCGGGTTGAGACCCCTGCGGAACTTTGCCATCTTTCTCGCTTCCGTGGAGATTTCATCTCCGGCGTAGCGAGCCAGACGATTGAACTCTCTTTGGTATTCGAGAACGTCCAGATTGCCTTGTGTGAAAGAATAGAATTCCTCACGCATTTTCTCCATGAGCCCATCGGGGATGTGATGGCGCACGAAGGCTTGCTTGAAATCCTCCCATGTGACTGCCACACTAGGACCTCTCATTTCTTGGAAATTCTCCCACCAAGACATTGATTGTCCACGGAGAAGGTAGGTCACGTAAGGAACACGGTCCTCGTCAGCCACATGAGCTACCACAAGAGTACGGTTCATTTCACGGAGCCAGTCATCAGCATCCAATGGCTCGGAGGAGTTCTCAAACGTGCGCGGATTGAGCTCAAGGAACTCCCGAATAGACACCCGGGTGTTGCCATTACTCCCAAGGTCTTGGTTCTGCTGCATCTGCCTTATAACTTGTGTCATCTGAGACAGCACTTTCCCCATCTCAGGTGGGCAGTGTGTGTTCTTCGTCACCACTTTCCATCCTGAAGAGGATACCAAGATTAACACAGTAACCGGATAACAAAATCCAATATAAGTGCTTAAAAGGATTACTTCAGACGGTAAGAAGGTAGCATGGATCAAACATATACTACCCTCAACGTTCACCATAAATGGTTTGAGTACGAAAGGATAACTAAACATAGCTAGGAATGGATACATCAATGGACGAAAGGTTCTTGAGAGAAACATGACATTGAAGCAACATCGGGAACTCGCGACCAAAACTCCTAAGGTACTACGGAAGAACCCAGAACACGTGAAATCCTAACTTGAAAGTTTAGATGAGAAGAGAAAAACAACGTTGCACTTCCTTACCAGAAAAGGGAGGGTGGGTGGGGAAAGAAATAAAATGGCAGAATTCCTACTCTCACGTTTCATTTTTCCTATATAGCTACAAAATAGTTTCTAGACTCAACTGCGACCAGTAAAAGGGATCCTACAGGCAGACAGGCTCTGATACCATTTGTCGCACCCTGGTTTCCAGGGGATACTCATCGGGCCGAACTGATAGCAGATGCTTGGATTATGGGGCATAACTGCTCCCACGTCCCAGCTTCCTGGTAGGCCTGCGCTTATGCGCGACAACACAAGCCCTGCTATTCCACCGTCGATGTAAACTATCCACTAGAGACCATAGGCACTACTGTCGACGTACTTCATACCAATCACACATGGTACGTCAACAGCGTTAAACGGAATGATACCACAACATATCTCTAAGACACAAAGATTGAAAAGATTGCAAATGGCCTTCACTAAGGCAGAGAATAGCAAATACAATCATCCAGAGGACACATGTCCCAACATGACATTCATTACATAGCAGCGGAAGCATTCAACTGTCTGAGTACAGACAAATCCAAATAGGCCTAAGAGGCCGGCAATGAAAGGAAAACGGAGCCCATCCACGTAGGTCTTGGATCCTGCCCGGGTCCGCTATATACTACTCGTCAACAGCGTCGTCGTACTCCACGAAGTAGCCATCCTGGTGATCATCGTAGCCGTAGTCGTAGTCTGCGTAAACCACAGCCCCAACGGGGTCAGTACATCCAAGTACTGGCAAGCAAGACTCACACTTCATCAAAGAGTTACCCGTCAACACAAGCATTGATGCTTGGGATCAACGGAAGAGATAGGTATTATAAAAGCTGCAGCGGTCTGCTAACCAACTACAGAAAATACTACAAGTTCCGGCTAACAGAAAGAGATAAGATCGAGGATTGTAACCAACTGAAAGATAACTTCTAACAAACCCATCCTGGATCTCGCCCCTTATCCGAAGAAGCAATCCGAGGATAACTCACACCGTTGTATTAAAGATGAGTCAAGTTATTGTGTGAATAACCTATTACTAGTCAAGTTATTTAGCATTGGGTGATACATGGTTGATCATTATGTTTAAGTTGTCCTGAGTACTTGTTAGCCAGTACTTTCACCAAGTAATCCATAACCGCGGAAAACACGGCTTCTCGAGAAGATTATCCCTGCAGGGTGTGCTCCAGTACCCGTACACACTCAAGCCACCAACTAAAACTTAGGTGGACTTGACACGACCCAAACCATCTCTACAATCCATCCTAGGAGCCACGGAGCTATAAGGTCCCGGCCAGTCCGCCTAACCTAAGCGCAAGGGTGAAAACCACACCCCCCGGCACCACAGGCCTCGCCCTATATGCATCATCATCATCACCAGTAACCAATGGGGGTACCTCCCATTATGCAAGGAGCAAATGGAACACCCGAACTAAGTGTGGCTCTTCGGACAAACTGCAGATCAAGTCTAAGTCGAGGGGGGTCCCATACTACCACCCGGATGCGGTGAGCACGCTCATGGATCAGTAGACAAGACCCTTTCCTATTAGGGTCGACACTAGCAGGCCTCAAAACCACTTAGGGCCTCCTGCCGGTGCCTTATCATCAAATTATTATTACCATTAGCAATTAACAGGATTGATTGATTAAATTCGAGCCCCCGGTACAACAATAAGATAGTAAAAGAAGTAACCGACAACAGACTCAAGCAAAAGCAACTCTAAGCATGCTAGATACGAACAGGCACAAGCAAAGGCTGTAGGTATGGAGGTGAGGCAATATCATTGGTTCAGGGTATCATGTGATGGGTTCGGAGAACAAGCATCGATTTATAGGGCTAGCAGAAATAGACAAAAGGATAGTATCGACAACAAGTGTGTGGAAGAGAACTCGATGATTCATGTGAGTGATAACTTGCCTGCAAACCCAGTAGCCTGGTACTGAGCTGAAAACCTTAGAAGGGTACCGTACGTCTCGTCGGTCTCAACGTCGTCGTCTAAAGCGAGAAGAAGCAAACACACAAACGAAAGAGACGAACAATCAATACATGGCATAGGTGCACAAACACGGGATGATGCATGTCATGTTAATAGATGCCTCAAAGTAAACTACTCAACAAAATAACACAATTAATTGGACCATATGCAATGTGAATTGCATATGGATGCAAATGATTGAGGTTGAAGCAATGATCTACAATTAGATAAACATGTGTAAGTTGTTTTAGCATGATGCATGCATGAATAAAACAAGAAGTAAACAATATTAGATGCAAATGGAAAAGG
This sequence comes from Alopecurus myosuroides, assembly GCA_028641055.1. NCBI lineage: Eukaryota > Viridiplantae > Streptophyta > Magnoliopsida > Poales > Poaceae > Alopecurus > Alopecurus myosuroides. Next base: position 53,827 of record JAPCYS010002503.1, on the reverse strand, counting down.
AAGAAAACAAGTGTGGGATTTTATTTGTCATGTTAAGAATTTTTGGTTCCTTATTGATGTCACACAAGTATTTGTTGTTTTCAACAAGTTAAGTGTGCAAAACAAATAACAAAGTTGATATTTGAAAGGGTTATCAAATTTTAGTTGGATTACATGTTTCACATTTTGAAATTGGACTTTGGATTATTTAATTATGAATTAAACAATATTAAACAATTTTTAATTGAATTAAACAAGATTTAAATTGTTTAGGCAATTTTAATTATTCAAAACAGAAAACAAAATTATATTTGAGTAGGTTATTTAAAATGGTATGGAAAACATATTTTATTTGCATTTATTGGATTAATAAATAATTAGTTATTGATTTTATAAACTAGCATTTGAATTATTCCAATTTGAATTTTAAATGTATTTTGAAAACTCAAAACAGCACACAAATAAGTTATTTGGAAAGATTATGAAATTTGGGGCAGAAAACATATACAGGTTTTTATTTATTAGACTTATATATCAAAAGTTATTGATTTTTAAAATGTGGTGTTTATTCTGCCATTTTACAGAAAATAGAAAACAAACAGAAAAATGTTTTGTTATCCTTTTGGTACAGCCACGGGGCTAACCCCAGCCACTGACCCACGGGGCCGTGGCCAGCGTGGCGGTTAGAAGATGATGTGGCTTGCAGAGCCACTGACGGGCGGGGCCCACGCGGGGCGCGCGCAGAAGGAAAAAAGGGGGAGGCAAATGCCTCCCCTGGGATTCGATCCCGAGACCTCTCCTTGCGCGCGCGGGACTAATACCAGCTGGGCTAGCTCGGTTTTGTGATAGATACCGAGCAGCGTTGATTTTGTAGTTCAGTTACTGCGCTAGATCTAAAACTAACTGAATTTATCTCCGTGCGTGCAGGTTGCAGAAGCAGTCGCTGCCAGCGACAGAGGCAAAAGCCCGCCGGCGATCTGCTGTGGGGGCTCGCGGGCGGACCGGCGCTGCCGTGCGGGTGGCCGGCCGGTGCGGTGCGGACCCGTGCGAGCAGGGAGGGGAGGAGGCGAACGAGGAAGGGAGAGGCCGATGAGGGCGACTGCTTACAGAGAGGAGGAGGTCGGGCGAACGGTGGGGTGCGGCCGGCGGCGAAAACCTTGATGGCGGCGGAGCTCTGGTGCACCTCGGGGGGAACGGAGGGGACCGCGAGGAAGAGGGAGGCCGGGCCTTTCCGTTCCCGGCCCCAGCCCGGCCGATGGCGCAACGGTGGTGCGGCGATCGCCGGAGAGGGGTGGCTGCGGTGGTTGCCTTCGGTGGTGGAACAGAGAGGAGCGAGAGAAAGGAGAAAGGAGGGCTGCGGCGCGAGGGAGGAAGAAGGAGGAGGAGATTAGGGTTAGGAGGGGAGAGGATGAGGGGAAGAAATAGGAGGGGGTGGAGCTCCCTCGACCGTCCTCTCCTCTGTATGTGCACGTGGAGGCCATGGATGGTGGTCGTACAGCGTACGGAGGAAGAAGACAACAGACGTGGGGGGGGGTATGGGCCTTTAGGGTAGGTTGGGCTGGACCCAGAGTGGGCTGGCTCCTCTCTTATCCCTCTCTCTCTCTATATTTTTTTTGTGTTTATTGTATTTTTTTTGTGCAGATTTGGATAAAGAGAGATAAACAATTGGTTTTAGAGTTAGCAAAATTTGGAATAATTTTTGGTATTGCTTCGTTTTGCAACAGCACCTGAAAACAAACTTTTGTTTTTCCAAAAATAAATTTAACTGATGTTATTGTTTTGGAAATTAAGACAATTGAGCAATGTTGGTATAAAAAGAACAATTGCCACTTAAGCCAAAATTAAGTTTTGATTCCAATTTTTGGTGGAACAAATTATTGTTTGTTTGGTTGTAGTTTTTTTTTATTTGACACAAAGTAACCTAACAAGTATGACAAATAATTGAATTTTGTTTTGGAATTCAAATAGAAATCAAATGGAAACAATTCAATTCAATGCAACAAAAAGCAATTATGACGACATGATGCAAAGCAATAATAAAACAAGAAACAAAACGTCTAGGGGGGAGATTTTCATACTTGGGATGTTACAGAAATCTTCCATGAATACTTCCACAATTTCTTCACAAAAACCATGAAAGATAGCAGACATGCATCTTTGAAAAGTAGCATGAGAATTACATAAACCAAAAGGCATACCCCTATAAGCATAGGTTCCAAAAGGACAAGTGAAAGTTATTTTCTCTTGATCAGGCTTTCTAACAACAATTTGAGAGAACCCAGAATAACCATCAAGAAAGCAGAAATGAGTTTTCTTAGACAACCTCTCTAACATTTGATCAATAAAAGGGAAAGGATAATGATCTTTCTTAGTAACCTTATTAACTTTCCTAAAATCAATACACATCCTAACCAACCACTACTCTTTGAGGAATAAGTTCATTATTTTCATTTGGCACAACAATCATCCCTCCTTTCTTAGGGACACAATGCACATGACTAACCCATCTACTATCAGCAATAGGATAAATAATACCAGCATCAAGGTGTTTTAATACCTCATTTCTTACCACATCCTTCATCTTAGGATTTAAACGACGTTGATGTTCAACAACTGGCTTTGCATCAGGTTCAATATTAATAGCATGCTGACATTTAGCAGGAGAAATCCCCTTCAAATCATCAAGAGTATAACCAATAGCACCTCTGTGTTTCCTCAATATTCCCAATAATCTCTTCTCTTCTTTACCAGAAAGTTTATAACTAATAAAAACAAGATATAATTTCTTATCATCAATATGAGCATATTTAAGATTGTCAGGCAAAGGCTTTAAATCAAAAACAGGATCCTCCTTGGGTGATAATGTGATACCCAAGCCTTCCGCCGGTAAATTATGTTTCAGCATCGCTGGCCGATGTAGGAAAATCTCGTCAATTTGATTTCTTTCTTCCATAAAGACATCACTTTCGTGGTCTTCCATGTATTGCTGCAAAGGATTGTTAGGAGCAAGAGCAATAGCAGCTAATTGTTCCACTCTATAATTCTCAATAGGTAATTCAGCTTCATAAGGTGCTTTAGCAAATTTGGAGAAATTAAATTCATAAGACTCTCATCAAACTTTGTAAGTATTTTCTCCTTTTTACAATCTATAACAGTGCCACAAGTGTTTAAGAAAGGTCTACCAAATATAATAGGACAAGTATCACTATCAGAAGTTCCTAGTACTAGAAAATCAGCAGGATATTTAGTTTTACCACATAAGACCTCCACATCTCTAACAATACCAATTGGAGAAATAGTTTCCCTATTAGCAAGTTGAATAATCACATCAATGTCTTCAAGTTCACAAGAACCAATTTCATGCATGATTTCTCTATAAAGCTCATAAGGAATAGCACTAGAACTAGCACCAATATCACACAAACCATAATAGCAATGATCACCTATCCTACTAGATAGCACAGGAACACTAGGTTTACTAGATTTACTAGGATGAGAGACAATATTAGAAGCATCTTCACAAAATATAATGTGTCCCTCTTCTACATTTTCAAAAACAAGGTCCTTTACTATTGCTACTGTAGGTTCTATAGTTATTTGTTCCTCGGGTTCTACAGGTTTCCTTGCACTTTTATCAACCACACTAGCTAACATAGAATGTTCTTTTACCTTAGCATGGAAAGGCATTTTCTCAATATAAGGTTCAGGCACAATAGAATCAACGGTATGAATTTCTATATCTCTAGCAAGAACACAATCAACAGTATCTTTATAAGGTGCATGGTACTTATCCCATTCCTTTTTCGGAATATCAATATAAGAAGCAAAGGCCTTATATAAGTTTGCAGCAACTTGAGAATCAAGACCATAAACAATACTAACATTATGAAAATCATCGGATGACATAAAAGTTTTGATGCATTCATAATCATAATTTATACCTGACTTTCTACCTTTGTCATTCTCCCATCCTTCAGTGTTTTCTTCAATACGGTCAAGAAGATCCCATTTAGCTTCATCATTCATACTTGTAAATGATCCAGAACAAGAAGCATCCAATAAATCCTTGTCATGAAGAGAAAGCCCTGCATTGAAATTATTAATAACAATATTACCGGGGAGCTCATAAATGGGGCATTTGAGCATTAGTAACTTCAATCTCCCCCATGCTTGGGCAATACTCTCTCCTTCATGAGGCCAAAAATTATATATATAATTCCGATCTCTATGAATTTCACTGGGATGATAGAATTTAGAATAAAAGAGAGGTACAATTTCCTCCCATCCAATAGTCTGGCTATTTTTCAGCAGTTTGAACCATTCAGCGGCTTGGCCTGTCAATGATATAGTGAATAATTTCCTCTTCACTTGGCCCATTGTAATACCTGCACACTTGAACAACTCGAATAATTCATGTAAAAAGAGCAAATGATCACCAGGATGGACAGTTCCATCACCTGAATAGCAGTTATTCCTAACATGTTTAACAATCTTTATAGGTATTTTATAAGGATCCAAATCATCAGGCGGTGGGTCACTTACTACCCTAGCAGTGGCAGCATTGCCCGCAAATAAGGACTCAAAAGGAGATCCAAACATAGTGTAACAAAGCAGTAGACAGTAATAAAAACAGCACTTACAGCAGAAGCTTCCTTTATCAATTCCACTTCCCAATAGCGCTTCACTCCCCGGCAACGGTCCTAGAAAATAGTCTTGATGACCCACAACTATAGGGGTGTATCGCAGTGATTTTGATGAATAAGAGTGTCGAACCCAATGAGGAGCAGAAGGTGTTGACAAGCAGTTTCGATTAAGGAATAACTGTAAATACTGAAAGATAGATTTGTAGGGGTTTTTTATATTGCAGATAAATAAAGTGCGAGTAAATAAAATGAAGTAATAATAATTGCAGCAAGTGTCCCAATCCTTTCTTCAGCAAAGGACAAGCCGGTGGGTTTACTTATGATTAACAAACGTTCTCGAGGACACACGGGAGGTTTCCGTCAAGTGCTTTTGTTTCATGCCGCTGCATAATATTTAGCGTTTTGATAAGTGTTGTGTGGGTAAAACTATGCTAATTTACCGTCCCATCCAAGACTAATACATACTTGTGATTGTACCCCTTGCAAGAATCCGCAACTACAAGAAAGTAATTAAGAAATAAATCTAACAACAGCTTTAAACTCCGGGATCCTACGCTCCCTCATGTAGTGGTTTCCTAACGGGGGTTTAGGTTTCTGTCACTTCGGCAACCCCACAATTAGTAGACAAATACACGATGCATTACCCTAGGACCATAAATGGCGAAGTATCATGTATTCGACTTTCACATGACACCACTAGAAGAATAACACCATAACTTAAATATCAAACCATCAAATATTACTCAACATTACTTCACTACTAACAACTTGACTTCTCCCATGTGCTTAAGAAAAACACGAACTACTCACAAGACATCATATGGATCATAATCAAAAGTGATATAATGGATGATAACAATTTGGTCATAAAGTGCAAACACCGATAAATCTCACAAGCATCAACTACTAACAAGTAATCCACACCGGGAGAGAGATCTAATGTAAAACAACGATCGAGGCCCCTAATGGTTACAACGGGATGACGGTGGATGATGAGGTTGATGTTGCTGGTGGTGATGATGATGATGATGACGATCTTGATGATGCTCGGAGTGATGACGGTGACGATGGCGATGATTTCCCCTCTCTGGAGGGGAATTTCCCCGGCATATTTCTCCCTGCCGGAGAGCTTTTCTCTCTCGGGTGTTTTCCGCCCCGAGGCGGCGGCGGAATAATTCTTCGATGATGGTATGAGGCTTAGGGTTCCCTGGAGACCAAGTACACGAAAGATATCTCCAAGAGGTGGGCCAGGGTGGCCACACCACCTGGTGGCGCGGCCGGGGGGCGCGCCACCTCATGGTGTGGGCCCCTGGTGGCCCCCCTCTGCCCCCCTTCTGGCTGGTGTCTTCCTCTGAACTTCTAAGATACCCCCGGTGTCCCTCTTCTTCTTCTTGTTCTGATCTCCTGAAATATGGTATCTCGACGGTGCTTTTTCCATCAGATTTCTGGTCCCGGTGTTTATTCTCCAAAAATTATGAAACATGCAAAATAAGATAAAATAACATAAGGAATGCATCATAACATGAAATATATCAATGAATAACAGAAAATTATGATATAAAATAGTGATGCAAAATGGACGTATCAGGGGTCTCCCAACGAGTGCAAGCCCTGCACCATCAAGCTTTTTCTGGCGCCGTTGTCGGGGAGGAAGAGAATTTCTGCAAGGGGGGTCTCTCGCTTCCAATCTCTTTATTTTATTTTTTCTTGATCGCTTCTCTTTATCAAAAACACAAAAATAATTAGTTAGTATTCTAGTTGTTATTCTTTGTTACCTTGTTGTTACTCTTCATCATGTTGCCCCCTAAGTTCACCCTAAAATATCTACCAGTAGGTAGTGGTTCTATACTTGGAAAGGATACCATTAAAGACTTCTTTAATCATGTTAGTAAGCATGATAATTTTGAGTAAAATTCCATAGTAGAACTTGCTCCAAATTATGAAACTGCTGAACTTCTTTGATTCACATGTTAGAAGCTAGGTTTGTTAAATTTCACCCCATACTCTAGCAAATGTTCCTCAACTTGAATAATAATGAAGATATTGAAAAAAGAAATTTATCTTAGAAGCAATGCTTAAAGAATTGGGAGATGTTGCTATAGAAGCTAGAAAAGTTTTTGATCGTTTAAATATGCTAGGCTCATGTGTAGATGTTGTTATTTTTCTTGAAAAATCTGAACCTAAAAGTGAAAAGGAGATGAAAATACCAATCCCCTTTAAATTGGTAGCACTGCATGAAGCCCAAGAAAACAATTTTGATTGGATTGTTCCTGAGAGTTTATTTGATGAGAGTAGTAAACCTAAAAGTTCTGAGAGCAGAACATCTGAAACTAATTTAGATAAAATTAAATGCATTATTGAGGAATTGGCTTATTTTGATTTGAATGCCTCTCCTTCTAAAAACACTTGATTCCATTTTTCTGGGCCTAGCTAAAAGGCGTTAAAGAAAAGCACTTATTGGGAGATAACCCATGGTTTCATTTTTGCCTTCTTTTCTCTGTTTTATTTGAGTCATAAACTCCATTGTACCTTTATTTTCATGTATTATTTGTGCCAAGTAAAGTTTCTAGCAAAAGTTGGAGTTGGTTTTGGAATTCTGCGCAGAAAACAGATTTCTGCTGTCCACCGTAAAAAATCTTATAAATTACATAACAATCAAAATGACTTGAAAAAAATTGTGCTTATTCCTCATATAATTTTGAAAGTTTTTTGTTCTTATGTTTTTTGATCTGAGCAACTTAAGTTCCCCAAAAGAAATTCGTCTTTACGGATTGTTCTGGTTTTGGCAGATTCAGCAATTTTTCTTGCATTGGCTCTTTTACTATGTCAAGTGGATTTCTTTACTTCACGAAACATCAGTAGTTGTAGATATTGTTTAAAATTATCAATATCAATTGTTCCAATGCATAACCCATGGATTTTTAATTGTTGCACTAACCCTCTAATGCAAATTACTTTGAGTGTGGTGTGAAGGAAGTTTCCAAGTGTCAAGAGAAGAGGGTGACATAATGTGATCAAGAAGAGTGCAAGGTCAAAGCTTGGGGATGCCCCCGTGGTTCATACCACCAAATTCTAAGAAGACTCAAGTGTCTAAGCTTGAGGATGCCCAAGGCATCCCCTTCTTCATCAACAAATTATCAGGTCACTTCTATTGAAACTATATTTTTATTCGGTCACATTATATCAAATTTACTTGGAGCGTCTGTTTGTTTTTATTTTGTTTTTCTCCGGTTTCCTTGCTGCAATAATATTTTTGGAACCTATCAATCTTTGTATGGGAGATATACACGCTCCGCTTTTTCATTTGAATACTCGTTATGCTCGTATTCTTAATTTTTCTTCTAGTTGCTCCAAAATTCCTTTTTAGCTCCTCTGTTTCTTGCATCTCTAATTCAGAGATGCTAGTTTTAGTAGAGTTGTGTTAGTTCTATCTTGTTTCGTTGCTATATCTCTTGGAGGGTTTTTGTTTAGTATAAATTATTTGGTGTTGGAAAGCAGTAGTACAGTTTTCGTACTTATAACGATGCAAATAGAAGCTTGTATAGACCGTGGCTAGACATTTTCATGTCATGCTAGATGTTATTTTAATTCTAAAGCATAGTGGTTATGTTTTAGCATGATTTCTCTCAAATATCTTAGAGTGTTTAATGTTCCATTGAAAGAATCATGAGTTGTTGTTGTCATATTGAAGCATAAATTTGTGGCGTTCTCGTTTGAATGTTTTATTTGGTTGACTTCGCACATGCTTACACCATGTTTATGACTACAAAAAGGTCACCTATAGCTTCTATTATCATTTAGTTTTTGACTTTTAGTACCACTTATGCTTTGATTAATGATGTTTTTGTCGCTATGCATGATTATGGCCATTATTGCTCTCTTGATTTGTCGCTCCCAGTCTTTTGCTAGCCTCCACCTGTACTGAGTATGAGCTCTACTCGTGCATACAACTCCCAAAAACCAAAGTTTTCCAAATGTGTCCAACATACCTACCTACATGTGTTATTTAACCGCCACTCCAAACTAAATTGCTCATGTGTTACCTTTAAAACCTTCAAAATTACTCATGTTTTGTGCTCCTGTTTTAGCTCATGAGGACGTTGATGGTGCAGATCTTGCACTTGTTGGGAGACCCCAAGAGGAAGGTATGATGAGCACTGATGGAGGGATGATAACCCGGTAGGCTAACGCCAAGGAGTAACTCGGCCCAAAGGACGCAGCGCAAGACCCGGCTTAGGGTAAAGGAGCTTCTAGAAGGCCCAGGGACGAAGGCCTCGTAACCCGGATTGTGGGTTCCGGTAAGGAAGTTTAGGGTTTGTAAGCAGTGGGGGGATTCAGAGTCCGCCTTGGAGAGTAAGCCAGGGGATCCGGATGTTATATAAGCCGGTCCCTAGGTTAGGGGTAGACAAGCTTTTACGTGAGCAAGAACCTGATCGCCAGATCGAGAGATTTCGAGTATCCATTGTAACACCAGTATCGAGCTAATATATTTAGATCGTAGACACGGCGACTTGATTGCCGGCTACCAGATCGCATATCACCATGGTTTCCTTCGAGCTAAACCCTCTCCCAAACACTCGAGTCGATTTGCCCCAAGACAAGTTACCCCCGGTAACGTCTGCCGTGATTATCCCACGACAGTTGGCGCCCACCGTGGGGCCTACGTCCAAGGGTGTTTACTTCACGGGAGAAGCTCGGGAGAACATGAAGAACCTCGTCGTCGGCGAGATCTACACCAACCCCGAAGGAGAGAAGATGGTGGACGATTTTGGCTGGGGGCCAGAGTCGGATCTGCTCGAATCCGGATCTGTCGTGACAATCGGCCGGATCAACGTCTTCATTGGCATGGTACGTACATCCGGTTTAGCTCCTGACGATTTTGGATTTGATTCTGTGTCAGGGGAGGCCACCTGCGTTCAGTCCGATGGGGAGGAATTGGTCGGGACGATAGATCCGGCAGAAGAGCCCACCACGAAGAGGGAACAACCAGAGGAGCCGGCATGGACCCCGCGTGGCCGGGTTATGAGAGAAGATGACACCGAGTCTATCCTGCACCTGCTGGAGGACCGGTACGAGGAAGACAACGATGATGAGGAAGAATACGAATCTGCGCCAAGCATCGTGCGCCAGGTCGCGGTTTACACGGCCCCCGCAACCAATCTTAATCAGGGGAACGTGACCGCGGCCGCTGTCGGAACAGTACAAGCATTGGCCCAGCAGCAAAATCCGGTTGACGGAAACCCGGTGTTAACCCGGGTCGACGGAGAATCGGCATCAGTTACCAGCCATGCGGCGGATAGCGAGTTGCAGGCAAACATGTTCGGATATCTGGCAAACAGGACACCAGGGGCGGGTCCTTCAAATCCACAACACCCGGCCCTGTGCAACAACAACCTGATCCTGGATCCCACCGTTCCAGCCACAGTCATAACCCCGGAAAACGCGGCGGAACGTGTTAGGGATCTGGATGTAGCCCGTCGCGCATTGGAACAACAGAGAAGACAAGTGGAAGCAGAAAAACAAGGGGTAGCTGCGCGCCAGCGCGATCTAGATGCATTGGAGAACCGGCTCCGAGAAGAGACAACCAGGGTGCGTCAAAGGCACCAGACCAGATTACCAGCAACGGGTGGAGTTATAAACCCAGCCACACTATTCATCACACCTCAGGACCAACCGATTCCAGCGGCGAACCAAGGAACTGTACATCAACCCGCAACTGGAGGAGCACAACCGGTAAACACGCAGGCCGGGTTACCCATATTACAGACTGGAGTTACTACCGGCAATACATTACCACCACCACTACCATCGCGGTTTTGCACGCCAGCCGGTCATTACAACAACCCCATGGATAATGTGTATGCTGCAACGTTAGCATTAAATCAGATCCCCGTAAGAGAGTCACCCCATGCGGAGCAGACCCGACGGGCGATCGATTTATTGCATACGGCAGTGGCACAACAAGTTAACTACCCGGACAACAGAAGTGGAATGCATGGGACACCGTATATCAGCCAGCAACGAGCCAATACCGGCAATATTCAGACAAGCTCAGCGCGACGGAGGGCAGAGCAGCAGCAAATGCCGCCTCCTCCCCGCGTTCAAGCAGTACCAGCGGCATCAGCAGCACAAGCTATTGTGGATAGTTCCAGAGCGAGGAGAGCCGCGGCGGGGTCTGCGGTGCATGGACCAGCCGCAGTGCCGCGTCCAGCCGCGCCCCCCGCAGGATCACACGTTTCCCGAGTGAGGCCGGTTCCGACTAATCTCGTTGGGCCTAAGTGTCTGTCGGATAACATCAGAGCTGAGCCTTACCCGGATAAATTCAAGGAACCGGGTAAAGTAGTGAATTATGAGCCGACTATGGATCCGGAAACATGGCTGAGCAGCTATGAGATGGCAATGTCGATTCGCAACACAACTGAAAATCTTCAAGCCAAGTTCATGTACTTAATGATGTCAGAAGGAGCAGCAAAGTTATGGTTCAATAATCTACCGGAAGGATCCATCAAGTCATGGGAGGAGCTGAAAACTGCGTTTATCAAGCACTTTCATGGGACGTGCAGAAAGCTATTTACTATTGATGACCTAGAGCGGTGTGTCCAGAAGAAGGGAGAATCGGCGTGCAGTTGGGTGCGCCGAGTCATGGAGATACTTCACTCATCTACAGATATTCAGCCCAAGGATGCGCTACAAGCGATGGCAAAAACGTGCAAGTACATACCTTTAGTGCAAAAGTTAACTCGCATGAAATCTAGTCGAAATGCTTCAGAGGTTACGATGGGAGAACTAATGGACGCATGCAACAAGCACGCAGCAACAGATACTACAGAAGAGGACGTCGACGACAAGAAAGCAAAAGCAAACACAAGCAACAATGGAAGAACCGGCAATGGGTCAACGCCGGGTAACAATGGAGGTAACAATGGGAACAACCAGAACAAGCGCCCGCTAGCACAGAGGCCGGATCTTCGAGACCTAGGGCGGAAGGAAACTTCAATGGAGGAAACCAGAACGGAGGAAATTATCAAGGACCGCCAAGGCCGGGTAACAATTGGGATATCTTCAGGATGGCGTGCCCAAAGCACAGCAGAAACGGTAGGCCGGCTAACCATTCATTGGAGCAATGTGCGGACCTACAGAGATGGAAGAACGAGGAAATAAACAAGGCTATGTGGGGTGCAGGTCGGGGAGGAGGACCGGGACCGGGTGGAAACCCGGGCCACGGCCCACCCCCAGCCGGCAACTCGGCAGGCGGAAATCCGGGTAATAACCAGGGGGGAGCTGGAGGCTTCCAAGCCAACCCCAAGCAGTTAGGACAATATCACGTGCATACTACATGGATTTCCAACAAGGATAAAAACATACTGAAAAAGGCGGTAAACTCAGTTGCCTCGGCCGTTCCGAGATACCTGAGATGGTCAGAGCAGGACGTAACATGGAGCAGAAGGGATCACCCGGAAAGGATAGAACACCCGGGAGTCTTAACATTGGTGGTTGCGCCGCAAGTTAATGGTTATGAGGAACTCAAGTATTACCGGTCTCAAGTAGACCCGGATGACAGAACATCGTTAAAAAGGCCGAATACTGAAGATGAGAGAGCGAAGTTCAAGGCAGCGCAGGACACCAAGATGGTGGCTTTTGTCGAGGGTGACCCCTCCAAGCAATTTGCTATAGGATCTAACTTGGACAGCGAGCAGGAGAAAGCACTTGTGGAGTTCATTCGCTCGAATCAGGATGTGTTCGCCTGGACGCCCAGCGACATGCCGGGTATCCCTACAGAACTCGTAGAGCACAGTTTGCACGTTGATCCAAAGTCCAGGCCTGTGAAGCAGGGCCTGAGAAAAATGAATGAAGAAAGAAGGAAGGCTATAGGAGAAGAAATCGCACGGCTGCTTACAGCCGGCTTTATCATGGAAGTATTTCACCCGGACTGGTTAGCAAACCCGGTTCTCGTGATAAAAAAGACCAATGAGTGGAGAATGTGCATCGATTATACAAGTCTCAACAAGCATTGCCCAAAGGATCCTTTCACACTACCAAGGATAGATCAGATCATAGACGCAGTAGCTGGAAGTGACCTATTATGTTTCCTGGACGCATATTCCGGGTATCATCAGATCAAGCTCAAGAAGAAAGATTGGGAGAAAACATCGTTCATAACCCCTTTTGGGGCCTTCTGTTACAAGACCATGACGTTTGGATTGAAGAACGCTGGCGCAACCTATCAACGGTGTATTCAGAAGTGCTTTGAGGACCAAATTGGACGCAATGTTCACGCATACGTGGATGATGTGGTGATCAAGACCAGGAAAGCGGAGACATTTATTGATGATCTAAAGGAAACGTTCAAGAACCTGAGAAGGTACCAGATGAAACTTAACCCAACAAAGTGTGTCTTTGGAGTCCCAGCCGGGAATTACTCGGCTTATCGTTTCTGAGAGAGGAATTGAGGCAAATCCGGAAAAATCAAAGCTATCCAAAGTCTGAAAAAGCCGGAAAATTTGAAGCATGTTCAGAAGCTCACAGGGTGCGTAGCAGCGCTCGGCCGGTTTATATCCAGACTCGGAGAAAAGGCAATACCCTTGTACCGGCTCTTGAAGAAATCTGATAAATTCGTATGGGATCAAGAGGCGGACGAGGCATTCGAGGCACTAAAAAAGCAACTATCTGAGGCACCAGTCCTAGCAGCTCCGGGTCCTAAAGAGCCTATGTTACTATATGTTGCAGCAGGGCCCCGGGCGGTTAGCGCAGTGGTCGTCGTTGAGCGCAAGGAGGATGGGAAAGATCACCCGGTCAGCGAGGTATTATCAGAGGCAAAACAGCGCTACCCACATTGGCAAAAGCTGCTTTTCGGGGTCTTCATGGCCAGCCGGAAACTGAAACCGTATTTTCAGGAACATCCCATAACAGTGGTTAGCTCTATACCAATGTCGGATATCATCAGAAACTCGGATGCAACGGTTAGAATAGCCAAGTGGGCGATCGAGATGGGAGATTATCACATCAACTACGAGCCCAGGTCAGCAATCAAATCTCAAGCTCTAGTTGACTTCATTAACGATTGGACTCACACAGGCATGCCCACCATGGCTCCAAATTCCGAGTCTTGGATAATGCACTTTGATGGTTCCAAGCAGTACGAGGGATCAGGGGCTGGAGTGGTGCTAACATCACCCATAGGAGACAAGTTAAGTTACGTGTTGCAGATTCATTTTGATTGTTCCAATAACGTGGCCGAGTATGAGGCCATGTTGCATGGCTTAAAGGTGGCCAAGGAGATGAACATTAAGAGGATACGGTGCTTCGGAGATTCAGACCTTGTGGTACAACAGGTCTCAGGAACTTGGGATAGAAAAGATGCAACTATGGCAGCATACCGCAGAGAGGTGGACAGGGTTGCCAGATGTTTTTCCGGGTATGAGGTGGAGCACATTGACAGAAGAAAAAACGAGGCAGCAGACGCACTCGCCAGACTCGGCTCGCGCAGAGAGCCGGTTCCACCTAATGTTTTCCTGGACGAGCTATGGCGACCATCAGTTAAAACCGAGTATGAGGAAGAACTGGCAAATCAAGACCCGGATTTGGAGCTCGTGGCCACAGTACGTGCCGTTCCCGAGTGGACAGAGCCGTTCCTGGTTTACCTATCACGGGGCGAGTTACCACAACAGGAGGTATTAGCAAGACAAATTCCGAGACGAGCAAAAGGATATTCTATCATCAATGGGGAGTTGTACAAAATAAGTGCAGCAGGAGTCTTTTTGCGCTGTGTAGCACCAGAAGAAGGCCGACAGATCCTCAAGGAGATCCATGAAGGTGATTCTGGGCATCATGCATCCACGAGATCCCTCGTGGCCAAAGCTTATCGACACGGTTTCTTCTGGCTCACGGCCCTAGCAGACGCGGAGCGCTTGGTGGCAAGGTGTGACGGATGTCAAAGGTACGCTCGCCAAACCCATGTGCCGGCTATGGAATTGCGGACTATCCCGCTAACTTGGCCGTTTGCGGTTTGGGGTTTGGACATGGTTGGCCCCTTCCACATGTCACCTTGCAAAAAGACACGTCTCTTAGTGGCTGTTGATAAGTTTACAAAGTGGGTTGAGGTCATGCCAGTTACCAATTGTGAAGCAATTACAGCAGTCAAGTTTCTGAAAAGGATTATCTATCGGTTCGGATATCCCCACAGCATAATTACCGACAATGGAACCAACATGTCCCTTGGCGAGATGGAGAAGTTTTGTGGAAACAATGGCATCCGTTTGGACATAGCCTCAGTGGCCCACCCACAGGCTAATGGACAAGTGGAAAGAGCAAATCAGGAATTGCTTCATGGATTAAAGCCACGGTTACGAGTCCCGTGTATCAGAGCTGCTGGTGCATGTGTTGATGAGTTACCTTCAGTAGTTTGGGGTATCAACACCACACCTAACAGATCTACCCAGATGACACCGTTTTTTATGGTTTATGGCGCAGAAGCAGTGTTGCCGAGTGATATTATCCATGACTCGCCTCGAGTATCGGCTTACATCGAGGTGGAGAACGAGAAGACCCGGTAAGACGCCGTGGATATGTTAGAAGAAGAAAGGGAACAAGCTTTGGAGAGATCAGCCGTATATCAGCAGGATTTGCGGAGATATCATAGCCGGCGCGTAAAAACCCGGGTCTTCCAGGAAGGATACCTGGTTCTGCGCCTGGTACAATCAAAGGAAGGAAAATATCACCGCCATGGGAAGGACCGTTCATCATAAGTCGGAATCTGCACAACGGATCATATTACTTGATAGGTGCAAGGGAAGAGTCGGCTACGGTTAATGACACCGCTCATACCACTTCATCTATGCAAGAGAAAGAAAGACCATGGAACGTGGCTCAGCTATGTCCCTACTATACTTAGTATAGCCTAGATTCACAAAATGGAATTACACGATGTAACAGGCAGCAGGTTTCAGACGCACTCTTTTCCTATCCAGGGTACCTAAGGGGACTGTGTCGCACCCGGACTTTTAGAGGATACTCACAGCCCGCTAAAGAGTAGATAAATGGCTTACGGGGCCTACCTGCACCCGCATCTCAATATGAGTAGGCCAACACGTAAACGTGTGACAACCATCCTCTACTATTCATCGTCTGTGAAACCATCCAATAGAAATCCGAATACTTCCATTGACGTACTTCATAACATACACACATGGTACGTCAACGGCATTTGAACAAGTGATATCACAACAAATCTCTAAGACACAAAGAAATAGAAATAAGTGGAAAAAGCTCTCACTAGAGCAGAGATAGCAAATACAGTCATGCAGAGGACACATGTCCCAACAAGTCATCATTACATCACATCGGAAGCAAACAAAGTGTCTGAGTACAGACAAGATCCAAATAGGCCTAAGAGGCCGGAAACGAAAAGAACGGAGCCCATCCACGAAGTCTCGGATCCTGCCCGGGTCCGCTATCTACTCGTCAACAGCTTCGTCATACTCCACGTCGTAGCCACCATGAGGATCGTCGAAACGTAGTCTACAGAACACGCAGACCCAAAGGGGTCAGTACAGACGAGTACTAGCAAGCAAGACGCACAAGATACCAAAGTGTACCCGACAACACCAAGTACAGATGCTTTGGGTTCAACGGAAGATAGGTGAATACAAAGGTGCGGCAGCGGGCTGCACTAACCAACTACAGAAACACGCTACAACATCCGGCTAAAAGAAAGGGATAAGATAGCGTAACGGAGCCAACTACCACTAACCTCAAACAAACCCATCCTGGACCTCGCCCCTTATCCAAAGAAGCAATCCGAGGATAACTCACACAGTTGGATTAATGAAGGTTCAGGTTATTGTGTCAATAAACCTATTACTAGTCAAATTATTATTATTTAGGTGTATGTTGTCTGAGTACTTGTTAGCCAGCACTTTCACCAAGTCGTCACATAACCGCGGACAACATGGCTTCTCGAGAAGATTCATCCCTGCAGGGTGTGCTCCAGTACCTGTACACACTCGAGCCACCAACTAAAACTCAGGTGGACTCAACACGACTCGAACCATCTCTACAACCTGTCCTAGGAGCCACGGAGCTATAAGGTCCCGGCCAGTCCGACCTAACCTAAGCGCAAGGGTGAAAAACCACACCCCCCGGCACCACAGGCCTCGCCCTATATGCATCATCATCATCATAATCATCAACCATGGGCGCGACCCATTCATGCGTATGCGCAAATGGAACACCCGAACTAAGTGTGGCTCTTCGGACAAACTGCGGATCAGGTCAAAGTCGAGGGGGTTCCATACGACCACCCGGATGCGGTGAGCACGCTCATCATGGATCAGAGGACAAGACCCTTTTCCTATTTAGGGTCGACACTAGCAGGCTTCAAAACCCTAACCTGGGCCTCCTGCCGGTGCCTTATCATCAAGTTATTATTACCCCAAACATTAACATGATATGGATTATAACAAACCCATCTATCAAACTAAACATGTGATAAGGTAAATGACAACAAGACTCGAGCACAACAAACCTAAGCATGATACTACGACACATGCTAACAAACAAAAGGTTGTAGGTGTGGGGTGAGGCTATATTCATGGCTGCAGGATGACATGTGATAGGATCGGAACACAAGCAACGAATCATAAGACTAGCAGATTAGACAACGAAAAGTATCGGTATCAAGTGTGGAAAGGACACAATGGTTCATGTGAGTGAATACTTGCCTGCAAACTCAGTAGCCTGGTACTGGGCTAACTCCTCTGAAGTAGTATCGTAAACCTCGTCTGTCTCAACGTCGTCGTCTATTCGAGAAGTAGCAAACAAACAACGAAGATAGACAACAATCAATAACATGGCATAATGCACAAACATGGGATGATGCATGACAATTTCATTGATGCATCAAAGATAAGCTAGTTGACATGGTAACCATATTTAACTGGGCCCATATGCAATTTGGGTTGCATATAGAAAGGCCCAAGAATTAAGGTTGAATTAAGTGATCTACAAATAATCATCATGTGAAAGTTGATTAGAATGATGCATGGATGATGAAAACAATAAGAAAACAACATTAGCTTCAATTTGAAATGTTGTTTACCAAGTTTGGAATTTTATTTATTAAGTTATGAAATTTGGCTTATTAAGTGAGTTACACAAGCATTCGTTGTTTTCACCAATTTTAAAGGTTCAAAACAGATAAAAAAAATTCATATTTGGAAAGAACAAAAAAATTTAGATGGAAAACATATTTCATTTGTTGAAAAATGGATTTAAAATGAGCAAGTTATTAATTTGACAATTTTAAATGCATTAATTAAGAAACAATGTTTTCAGCAATTTAATATTTAAAACATAACACAAAGTTTATTTGCAAAGTTCATGAAAAATGGAATGGAAAACATATTTGGTGTTGTTGAATTGGAAATCTATGCCCAAGTTATGAATTTTGCAATTTAAAAGGTGTAATTAAAGTATTGAATTATTGCTCCAATTTTAATTAGGAAAAACAGTGAACAAATTGTATTGAAAAGGTTGAAAACATGTATAAAATGTTTCAATGAACATTTTGAGCTATGAACATAATTTTTGGAGCATTATTGAATTTATTATGCATTTTTCCATCCATTTTATTATGCCCTTTTTAGTAAACAGAAGGAAACATGTTCAAATTTAATTCAATTGTGACCAAATAAAATACCACTGTAGAGTTGTTAAGACAAATTTTTAGAGCCCAAGTTTGCTCAATTGGGTGAACCAAACTCAAGTTATGAATTCCCAAAGTTTCCAATTTTTTTTGCATTTTCTGTATTCAATCATTTAGGCAAAATTTATTACAGAAACATGTTGCAACTTGTGAGTAATAGAAAGAGCACAAGATTCTGAAACACAGAAACTTGAATCATTGAAATTGGAGCAATATTCAAATTGTGTTATGAATTTTACAAATAAAGCCTCAGATCTGTTTTTCTGGATTTCGGGCAAAAAAAGAAAAAGGCCGAAAAAGGGGTGGTTTTTGCTACTCGGGGGACTTGAACTCGGGTTTGGGCCGATGGGGGGTTAAGTAGGTGGAGGGGGAGGAGGAAAAGCTTGCAGGTGGGGGAGCCTCCCCTTTTCTCTGTCTCCGTACAGAGGTAGAAGATGACAGCAACGTGGGGGGGCGCCTGGGCCTTGTTGTTGAGGTGGGCTCAGCCCACTTGGGCTGGCCTGCCTCCCCCACTGGTTTCCTTTTTATTTTATTTTCTTCCTGTGTTTTTTTTGTAGAGAAAGCAAAGGAAAGGTTTTGAACAAGTTTTTGAGTTTCAAAAATCATGAAATTAATTTCTATTGATTAAGCACTGTAAATGCCCAGTTGCATGATGTTTTGTTTTCAAAAAATTTAAATATTTTTGGATGTCTGAATTTTAATTGAATTTGAGTGAATTTTGCAATAATTGAAAATATTGAAAAAATAGCAAGTTAATTATTTGGAAATTCAAGTTTATTGGAAACAAATAAATGGTTTGATTTGAATGTTTCATTTGAAAATTGTAACAGACCAAGTGAAACATAAAGATTTGAAATTTGATTTGAATTTCAAACTCCACACATGAATGCATTATGATGACATGATGCACTTGAAACAAAAACGAGAAACAAACATTCTAAGTTGGGAGTTTTTCATACTTGGGATGTTACAGACTGGAGGGTTTTTAATGAGGCGGCTTGCTGACCTAACTTTTCTCATATCAATAAAGAGATGGTTAAACAATATATTATTTCCCTTTCATGTATCTTTATCACTTTTTATTTCTGTTATGCTTTTTTATCTTTCTTCCAGGTAAGTATTGTTTACTGTTTTTTAGTACATTGGCTTCTTTAGCAGTTTGCGTATATTTAGGTCTTGGGGGCTGATTGCTTGAATAGCACAGTTACAAACTCAAAGACCCGGCCATGATGCCTATGAGTTATAAGGGCCGATTACTCGCAAACGAGTACGGCTGCAAGCTTATAACCGGACGAAGGAGCCAAACTTTCTTGACTTTTCTTACTTAAGCTCGATGTGACTCGCACTAAAGTGGCATGATTCGCTCGCATATGATCACAATCAGTCATGATGCCCAATGGGACTTGCCTGACCCTGTCTTCGTATAGATGTAGCAACATGATTATCCACGCGAAAGCCGGCTTACAATACAAGAGAGCCAAAAGGGTCATCCAAACCACAAGTTATGCAGAGTACAGGGTTAATAATCGGAAACTCACAGTTTATTAAGCATAACTTCAAAACCTATGTGAAACGGCTCTAGGTTTTGGGCTCAGCAAAAATGATTTGTTCTCTTCGAAAAACCTAACACCCTAGACTCGGAAGTTCGAGCCTTGGGGACTAGGGAATTTGAAACAAGAAACAAATTATCTAGCTATTAAGCTCAAAAACCCAAAAATCCGAGTCTTCGGGACTTGGGGACTTAGAGAAAGGTCCACCTGTCAAAACCCGCGAAACCCGGAAACCGAGTCTCACAAAAGGAACCATAAAGTAAGTCGGAATATCAAGAATAAATAAATTCAAAAGCAGATAGACATCAAATTCATCCAGGGGCCAGAAGGGCCACGAAAGCTATTAAGTTTCAAAATGTATTACAAACCATGATAGTAGTATCAAAGGTGCACAGGCGCACCATCAAAAATAATTGTTTAAAAGGCCCATTGGCCGAATGACGTATTTGATGACAGTGGATAGCAAATATCACTCGACATCTTGGGCTGAGGCATCCATCTTCTCCTTGCCCTTGCCAGCCGGGTCCTGTCCCCTGACTTGCTCTTCAGCACTGTTGGTAGCAGCAGCACCCGGATCAGCAGTAGTGGCGGCCCGTGCGGGAGGAGGGACGACTGGCGTGGAGGTAGCAGGCGCAGAATCGGCCTCAGCCTTCTTCTTCGCGGCCTCCTCCCTCAACTGGGCAGCCTCCGCCTTCCATCGGGCCAGCATATCGTATGGCTTGGGAAGATCCGACTTGATAGACTTGTCATCAGAATCATATGCTGGAATAATGACACTAAGGTCCAAACCATCGGCAATTATGCTGGCCGGGTGACGGATTTCCTTCTGGATGGCCTTGAAATTCTTCACTGAGAACTTGGACCCGTCGTGGTTAAACTCAGGAAACCCGCCTATAAGCTTGGCCGGCTCGAGTTTGGGAAAATACGCCTTAGCCAGCGCAAGCCCCCGGGTTACTCCAACCCGGCAGGACGAGCGTTTCTAGTGCCCAATCCACTCGGGGACAGTGGAGCAAGCGTCCAACAACATCTTCAGGTTACCATGCCCGGAACCCGGCCACTTCAGCTCCTGAAGGATCCATTTGGTTCCGGCGCACAGCTGCCGGATAGTGCTCTTGATGGTTTTTAGCTTGGTGATATCATCTTCGTCCGGGATTACCTCATCCGGACCTGCAGAGAATAGGAAAAAGCAGCGGGTAAGAAAATCCGACTATTTATCAGAATGAGAATCCGGGTTATAATTATAAAGTTAGGAATCGTACCCGTCAAAGCACGATATGTGTCGGCGATTTGGACGGACAGCTTGGTCAGTTAATCTTCTGCTGCATGAGCCCTCCTCCTATATTTCCTTGTGATCTTCCCGCTCCTCCTAGCTTCAGCTTCAGCTGACTCACGCAGAGCCGCCTCCTTCTCAGCTAGCTTGGTGGCCTTCGCCAATGCTTTCTCAGACTGGGTCACGAAGGCCTGCGTGGAGACAAAAGGAAGGATTAGTCGGATATACTACGAAGTTCCAAGCAAATTATCAATAAGTTCACTTGGAACTTGGGGACTGGACAAGGATACAGATAATGTTACTCGGATTTACCTCATGTTTGGCTATCAAAGCCTCCAGGATATTTTCTTCATCGGCCCTCAAGGTGTGCAGGGCCTCAAGCATCTGGGAGAAAGTCATGTCTTCGGGCCTGACTCCGGAAGAGCCGGCAGCTTGATCACTCGGCGGGCGAACCTTCTCCGACTTTGGGGTCGGGACCCGGACCGTCTGGGTGTCCGGATTGGGAGAGCCCATCTTCGTGTCCAGGACCTCGACCTCGTCATCCTCAGCCTCTTCAGAGGGCTTGGGAGACCCGGCTTCCTGCCGAGCCGGGTCGGCCAAGGGGTCTTGCTCCTGGTTGTTTTCAGCACCACCGCCAGTCGCGGCGTCCATATCGTCAGTCGGCTCCTCCGTCTCCCAGTTGTCCGTATCCATGATATCCGGGTCACTGAGCGTGATCTGGGCCCTGAGGAAAGAAAAGAGATCAGCAACGAAAATTAAAGATTATCAAAAGGACTAGAGTATTGCTTAGCCAAGAATATGACTTACCCGGCATTCACCACGAAATCTGCCGGAAGCGAGCTGCTGGACGTGGATGAAGCTGTCACAGGACCCGATAGAGGGACCCGGAGCTGTCCGGCTAACGGATGGTTGGGGAAGGGGTGATGTTGAGGTGAGTTGGAAGGCTGAGGTGGAGGAGAACCGGCACGGCGAACTGGTGATGTGGAGATGCCCGGGTTGAGGGGATCGTGACCCGGGGAACTCCGGGTCACCCTGCGCTTGGCCGGAAGAGGGTCCTTCAAGTGTGATGAGTTGGATAGTTGTTGGTTAAGTTTACACATGTTAGCAAAGGAATAAGGTTCGGAGGACATGAAGGAGTAGGGAACCTTGGATACTACCCCTCTGGCTTTCCTCTTGGCCCCAACCGACACATCTTGTTCAGCTTCGCTTTTATCGGACTCGGTGGCCTCCGGGTCCTCCTTGTCGTCCTTGTCCTCCAACCCTGAAAGCCGGGAATGCATAGTTGGAAAAAGTGAGATATGTGAAAGCAAAATGGTGCAAGTGAAGCTGATCAAAGACCCGGACAGTACCTTCGTCATTATCACCCCGTTCTTCATCTTCTTCCGGGTCTCTGGAGGAAGGGGAGGTCTCAATATTCCAAAAGACATTGTCGACCTGAGATAAAAGCATAAAAATGAGAGTTAGTGGTTGTATCAAGTCAAAGTGTGAGGATAAGTGTATAAGTATCGGATTTTACCGCTGGAGCCGGGTTATCCCGGGTAAACGGCGCTAACCCGGCGATGTTCTTGATCACCTCCAACTTTTCCGTCAAGAAACTCTTGATGGTCTTGTTGGTGTCGCCAGCTGGATAACTCTTAGAGCAATATCGGAGCGCGTGCGTGACGTGCCCCGAGTAGTCGCACATCAGCTTGGTGCGAATGGAGTTGGGCTGGATCCGGAAGTCCACCCATGTCTTAACCAGATTGAGCCCAAGGAGACCTTGGGCAGAGAGGATGGCTATCTTTGAGAGGAGGGGCTGGATTGCTTCCCTATCCGACTCAGGGGGGAAAGCGTTGAAAGTGTCGGAGAGATCTAAGAGACCCTCCGAGTAACCCGGCAGTTTCCTCTCGCCGGGTGGGGAGGTGTCTCGGCAGTAGAAAAAAGAAAGTTGCCAATGCTTGACATGAGTATTGAGAGTGAGAGTCGGCATGGGAGAGTTCTTGCGGCGCTGGATAGAAACCCCGCCGCAAGCTAAGAGCGCCCCGTCACCGCTTTCGCGGCACGGTTTGCATTGGAAGAGTTCTATGAAAAGAGCCAAATTTGGCGGAATGCACAAATAAGACTCACAGAGGACAATGAAATGGGTTTTGTTCAACATAGAGTTAGGCCCTATGTCGAACACGCGGAGGCCATAGTGGCGGAGGACTTCACGAAAGAAAGAGTGACCCGGGGGGCGAAACCCCCGGATCACGTGTTCGACGAAGCATATTACCTCCTCCGGGTTAGGGGAAGGCCGGGTCTCATCACCCGGCACCCTCCAGTGGATCTCCTCCTGTGGGGGGAGAACGCCCAACTCGGCCAGCTCCTCCAGCTTGGCCTTGGTTACCGTGGATCGCGCCCAGTTGGCGGATATTTACTGGGTCATCCTTGGCTTAGCCGACTGCTTCCCTTTGGTCTTGGGAGCCATCGGTTCAGTCTGCAAAAGCACAAGACAAAAGGACACAAAGCATGAGACTCGGAAATCATGGATTCTCCGAGTATTGATAAATAGTATGAGAATTATGAACTATCCGGGTATCGAGTATCAGTACAAAAATTATGGGATATCTACATATCAGCAAGCATTTGTGGAAGAAGGTTGATTGCCTATGTATCTAGCGCAAGTAAAAGAACCGGAAGAAGTGGATTTTCCGGGTGTCAATGGCAACCGCGGAAAATTTGGGCGGACTGAATCTAGATTGGAAATTTCACTATCGATTTCACGGAGAAATTGACGACTATGAGCAATAGGGGAGTGATGTGTGGTTGTCTATTGCGCATTTGGACCGGCTAGCATGGGTACATACGACCTAAACCGGCGGGGAGCAAGAAATGGCCCGCGGAGGGTCAAGATCCAATCTAGGTCCAAATAGAGAAATTACAAGGTTGAATCAAGGGGAACATGGATCTTACCGGCGTGGATTGGAGAAGGACGCGACGGTGGCAGATGGCGCAGTCGTGGTGCCCCGGTGCGATTCCCGGCGGGCAGCTTGGGGGCGCGGCGGTGGAGTTTGGCGGCGGCGCGGGGTGAGCCGTGGATGAGCGCGGACGGCGGCGGCTTTGCTCCGGCGACGCGCGTGAGATTTCCGTGGTGGTGCTCTGTGTGCTCGGACGGGGATGCGCTAGTGAGGAGGAAGAAAATGGAGGCAATGGTCCGCTGGGGTTAGGTCACCCCCTAGGTGCCTATATATAGGTACGGGTGGGGGAACCTAGGCCAACGGGCGGGAACAAAAAATTTCGGGATAAGAGATACCCGTCCGAGATTTTGGGGATATGCGTTAAGTGCCCGAGAGCAATATTCGGACAAGATAAGAAGGGAATCTCTTCCGTGATATTCGGATTAATTAATGAGCAAAGTGAGCCGGGTCTTCCGCATCCTCCTTGGAACATTGACTCGGAAAGTTAAAGATGGATTTACAGAAAGCCTGGTTATTATATGGACCACCATTGGAGTTAGGCCTAGCTGTTTATTAAAGCAACCTAACCCGGCCTCTATAAATTTGTATGTTTATTATTTTTGCAGGGAATAGCGTACGCTTCAAGGAGGATCCCGTGAAGCCCAAGCTATTCTGGGGACTACTAATGGAGGGATGATAACCCGGTAGGCTAACGCCAAGGAGTAACTCGGCCCAAAGGACACAGCGCAAGACCCGACTTAGGGTAAAGGAGCTTCTATAAGGCCTAGGGACGAAGGCCTCGTAACCCGGATTGTGGGTTCCGGTAAGGAAGTTTAGGGTTTGTAAGCAGTGTCCGGGTAGGATTCAGAGTGCGCCTTGGAGAGTAAGCCAGGGGATCCGGATGTCATATAAGCCGGTCCCTAGGTTAGGGGTAGACAAGCTTTTACGTGAGCAAGAACCTGATCGCCAGATCGAGAGATTTCGAGTATCCATTGTAACACCAGTATGGAGCTAATATATTTAGATCGTAGACACGGCGACTTGATTGCCGGCTACCAGATCGCATATCACCATGGTTTCCTTCGAGCTAAACCCTCTCCCAAACACTCGAGTTGATTTGCCCCAAGACAAGTTACCCCCGGTAACGTCTGCCGTGATTATCCCACGACAAGCACAGTAGTAGTTTTCCCTCAGTAAGAAATAAAGGTTTAATCGACCAGTAGGAGGAAGGAGTAACTTCAGAAGGTTCAAGCAGCTGAGATGACAGGGCGCACTACCGGTTCAGAAGCAACATGGAACCTACACAACACAATCAAATCACTTTGCCCCAACGAAGCAGTGAGGTTGTCAATCTCACCGGTTTTTCTGAACACGAAGAGGTTAAACATATGGTGTGGAAAATAGTAGGAAAACAGTATGAAAGCAGTATGAGAGCAGTATGAAAGCAGTAGGTGTTTTATCAGTATGAGGAGAAAGGAACGGGGTCCACAGTTCACTAGTGGTGTCTCTCCGTGAAAGATAAATAACATGTGTGGTGAACAAATTACAGCTGGGCAATTGACAAAAATGAAGGCTGCACCATAGTGCATATGCAAGACATAAAGATTACTATGTGATTCATGCGGGCATTACAACAAAATACATAGACCGTTATCTAACCGCATCTATGACTAAAAATCCACCCTTCGAATATCATCCGAACAAATGCTGGGTATTAAGTTGCAAGCAACAGATAATCGTAGTAAGCAAAGTGTGTAATGTAAACAATAACATCATCCGTAGACAAAGGATTGTTGTTTTCTCCCTAATGGAAACAACACATCCTCCATCCGTCACGTGTCTGTCAGTCAAGCATAGATGAAAAGGAGGCATGAACCCACTATCGAGCATAAATACTCCCTCTTGGAGTTACTAGCATCTACTTGGCCGGAGCATCTACTAATAACGGAGAGCATGCAAGATCATAAATAACATAAGCATGAACATAACATGATAGATTGATAATCAGAAGACATAGCATTCAACATTCATCATATCCCAGCAAACACAACATGTAGCATTAAATAAAGATGATCTTGATCAGGATAGGTAGCTCACAAGACCTAAACATGAGGTACAAAGTGGAGAGAACAACCATCTAGCTACTTTTATGGACCCGTAGTCCAGGGATGAACTACTCACGCATCACTTCGGAGGAGGGCATGGTGGTGTAGACCCCTCCGGTGATGATTTCCCCCTCCGGCAGGGTGCCGGGGAGAGCTCCAGAAACCTCCCGATCTCGGGATTACGGTGACGGCGGCCTTAGGTGTTTCTCGGGTAAAAGTAGGATATCCTTAGCGTTTATGTCTCGGGGGGATTATATAGGAGAAAATGCAAAGGTGGTGGAGCCCTGGGAGCCCACACCACCCCCCGGGGCGACCAAGGGGGAGCCGCCCTATGGTGTGGGCCCCCTGAGGCCCCCCATCCGGGTCTCTTCGGGACTCCGTGGAACCTTCGGAATTCTAAGAATTCCGGGCTTCGGATTTTCCAATTCCGAGAATATTTCTAGAACAACTTTTCTAAACTAAAAACAACAGAAAACAAGGAACTGGCTCGGTGTCATCTTGTCAATAGGTTAGTCCGGAAAATCGATAAAAATGACATAAAGTGTATAGAAAACATTTGAGAAACAATAAGAAAACAACATGGAACATCAGAAATTAAGGATACGTTTATGACGTATCAACATCCCCAAGCTTAGTTCCTACTCGTCCTCGAGTAGGTAAACGATAAAAACACAATAATTTCTGAGGTGACATGCTACCAACATAAACTTGATCATCAATAATGTAAAAGCATATGCAAGCATGATAAATAAAACTTCAACACAAGCATGATAAATAAAACTTTAATAATAAAGCATAGCAATCACTTTGCATCATGAGAAGTAACTCAAATAAAATATCATGAATAACAATGCAAAGAAAGATATACGTTTGTTTCAAGTATAGATGGAACATGTCAAAGTGATATTTCGCTAGTCCTTAAGAGTGGGGCAAAACAAAAATGCCAGGACACCTTCAAAGTTCATGAGGAAGACTAGAACAAATAATTAAAGAACTAGCAATAACACATCATGAATCAACTAATAATGTTTCTGGGACAAATGCACATAAAACTTAGAATGGAAAAAATGCTCTCTCGACTGTGAATAAAGTTAGAAGGTGGAGACTCAACATAAAAGTAAAAGAAAGGCCCTTCGCAGAGGGAAGCATTGATCACTCATGTGCTAGAGCTTTTATTTTATTAAACATAGGTATTGAAAACTTGACACTCCTCCCAGCCATCTTTCACAAACCATGGCTAACCGAATCCTCGGGTGCCTGCCAACAATCACATACCGTGGAGGAGTGTCTATATTTTAAGATAGGTGTATGCTTATGTCAACGAATGGTAAACAGAAAATACAGTACGTCACAAGCCGACTAGACTTCACAAGAGCGGATCCCATAGAAGGGTGCATCTGGGTAGAAGGTCATCCCCCTTTCTCTTTTGTTTACACAATTATGCTTTGACTGTTAAATTAAGGGAAAAATAGTGAAGAGAATTTGTGTTATTAATTTGCGACTGGGCACCCCGCTGACAGCTCTTCTATCATTAGATAAGCGGATGAAGCCACTAGTCCAGGGTGTGGAAGTCCAATCAACAAGTGAGACAAATATTCTCTATTTACGTCCTCATGAGCTAAAACAGGAGCACAAAACAGGAGTAATTTTGAAAGTTTTAAAGGTAACACATGAGCAATTTACTTTGGAGTGGCGGTTAAATACCACATGTAGGTAGGTATGATGGACACAATGGGAAAACTTTGGTTTTTTTGGAGTTGGATGCACGAGTAGAGCTCATACTCAGTACAGGTGGAGGCTAGCAAAAGACTGGGAGTGACAAATCAAGAGAGCATAAGAGCCATAATCATGCATAGCAACATAAACATCATTAATCAAAGCATAAGTGGTACCAAAATTTCAAAAACTAAATGATCATGGAGGCTATTCGTGACTGGTTCATAGTCATAAACATGATGTGAGCATGCACCAAGTCAACCAAATAAAACATTCAAAGGAGAACACCACAAATTTATGCTTCAATATGACAAGAACAACTCATGATTCTTGTCGTGGTGGTGTCACGGCAGATGCCATAGGATGGCTAAAGTTGTGGGGACGAAGGACGCTGGAGGCGCTCGGGGAGGGATCACGCGACGAGTAGCCGCGTGAAGTATGAAACAAGCACCGCAAACAACAAGGTCTACCCAGGTTCAGGACCCTCGTGTGGAGGTAAAACCCCTACTCCTGCCTTTCTCTCTTTATATTCGAGTCTCTCCGAGTAGCCACAGTACAAATGTTCTTGCTACCGAGTAGCCACTCTTCTCTATACGTGATGAACTAGATCAAGAATCTGAACCCCTGCGCAGGAGGGGGCAGGGCACCTTATATACTCGGTGCCCAGCCGGATACAGTCAAACACAAACAGATGTCGACATAGTGTGCACACCGTCCTTCTTCCGAGCTCCCGCTGACAGCTTTGGCTTCTAAGTTTGTCCGGTGCGGAAAGTCGTTGGGCAAAACCAAGTAACCGATATGTTATCACTGCCATGAACACAGAGTAGGTCCCCCCTATCCTGCGACGCCCTGCTGACACACTGTCGCTGTCAGGCACGCAGTCCTCAGATGAACAGTGCCGTGAACAGTGCCAAAGTACGGACCCGGGATACGCGGGATCCTGTGTCAGAACGGCTCCTTTGACTTCTGGCCCGAGTAGGATCCCGCCATTTCTACTCGGGCCAACTCTTCTACTCAGAGGAACATAACTTTCTTGATTCGCCCTTCTGGCCATCTATGTGTAGCACCGAGTAGCAGTCGACCGGGTAGCAAGTACCGGGTAGCCGGCTACTCGGCCAAACATCCTCTTCTGATCTTGCCCTTAGCACTTGCCTTTACCCTACTCGGGGGTAACCCCCCGACAGCAGTCCCCGAAGCTGGTAGAGTCCTGCGAACTTGTTCACTGGGCTCTGCCAGCTTAAAACCAACCTTGACAGTATCGCCTTTGAACCTTAGGATGCCGAGCAAAACCGCCAAGTAGCCCTTGATATTGTCTTGAGTTTCCTCTCTTCCGAATAGAACCACTTCTCTTCTCTGTAGTCGAGTAGGATGACTTGGTGAAACTTCCAATTAGTGTATCTGTGTGGCAGAGCACAATCCGGCTTTCCGCACTGCAACTGGGCACGTGTCACACAGCCACGACTCCGACGCCTCGGTGCCCGGGGTCTGACAGGCCATGCGCCCAGTTTTTACGGCCTGGTCCCACTAGCCCGTTATGTCTCATCAAGCGCAGTAATTGCCCACGATCGTGTCGTGGGATCAAATGCGGCCGTTACGCGCGCGTTCCGCGCTGTGTGCGTTTCTAACCGGCCCACACTCCCCACGCCGCACGATCTTGGCCACGATCGATCCCACTACCTCAACTCGTAACGGCAACCCGAGGGGCGGTATAAATACCCCCTCGGTAACTCCTTCTTCCTCTTCTGCTCTCACTTTCCCCTCGCCTCCTCGTTTCTCCGCCGCCGCAGAGCACCTCGCCGCCGTGCATCTCATCGCGCCGCCGCGAGTTTCTCCACCCAACTCCTTCGATCCTTCACCAAATCTGTTCTCCAAATCCATGGCCCGGGACGACGACGCCCGCGTCGGCTGGTCCGGATCTGAAGTCACAGCGGAGGAGTGCCAATGGTTAGTGAACACCCGGCGAGTTCCTCCCGGTATTCGCTGCCGGCATCCTGGCAGCGAGCTCGTCCCCACTCCGGAGGAGGGTGAGCACGTCGTCTTCCTCGCGCACTTCGCACGAGGATTCGGGCTGTCGGTCTCTGACTTCTTCCGATCTTTTCTCAATCATTGCGGCGTTCAGCCGCACCACCTCCCGCCAAACGCCATCGTCATGCTCGCATACCATGCCGTGGTGTGCGAGGCATTCTTGGGCATACGGCCCACTCCGACGACCTGGGCTTGGTATTTCTTCTTTAGGAAGCAGAGGAAGGCCAAGAAAGATGGCGCGGACAGCAGCCGCGGCCTGACGGAGACCGGCAGCGCCATGATGGTGCAGCGCGGCGGGACCAATCACCCGCGCATCAAAGGTTTGGATTCTGTCCGCAAGTGGCAGAGAACCTTTCTCTACGTGAAGAACATCCCCGTCGAGAAGGGAGCTCCCTTGACAGACCAGATCAATCTACCCAGGTGGGCCAACACTGCTCCCACCGGGCAGAACTGGAGGACCAAGCCGCCAGTGGATAGCGACCTCAAGCAGATGGACGAGCGCCTTGCCAAGTTGATCGAGAAGGGGCTCAAAAGTGACGACCCTATTGCTTGCTGGATCTCCAGACGGGTGCTTCCGCTCCAGCGCCGCGCACACCTCATGTGCTACATGGATGGCCACCGGGACTGCACTCGGACGACCACGTTCGTGCTCAGCAACGCGGACGTTGCCGTCTAGGCGCGTTCCATCATGACCACCGGCCTCAGGGACAACTGGCAGTACGGCTTTGTGCCGTTCAGCCGCACGAAACCAATCAAACGGGTTAGTCTTTCCCCTCTTGTTTCCTGTGTACTGACACCGAGTAGATACTTCTCTTAGCTTAACATGCCTAGTATCCGCACTCCGTGCCGAGTAGGACACTTAATCAATATTGCTCAGGCTTCATGTGCTTTATGTCTGCACGCCACGCCGGGTAGAACACTTGGCAATATTCCTTAGGCTTTATATGCTTTATGTTTGCACGCCCTGCCGAGTAGAACACTTAGCAGTACTCCTTAGGGTTCGTGTGCTTTGTGTTTGCATGCCCTGCCGAGTAGGATGCCTTCATGCTACTCGACTAATCTGTGATACTTGCCTATGTTTCCAGGTTCTTGCTCGTCAGATCGCCGAGAGCGAGGAGCGCTTCGAGGCTAACTGGGAAGAGGACCGACAGGAGGACGATGAAGTCTCCTACGACACTGCGGACAAACTCAACATCCCTCATGCCGCCCAGACGGAGAAGCATCATGTGGACGCGTCCGTTCGGGACTGGTCCGAAGACGATGACGAAGGTGATTGAGCTCACCTTCATGGTTGCGAGTAGCGCTATCCAATTTCCTCCTGTTTCTTAACTAATTCCTTCTCTCCTTTTCTGCAGATGATGGTGATGCTGCCGCTGAGGAAGAGGACGAGGATGAGGGTGAGGACGAGGACGCCCTTACCGTCGATCCGCTTGCAGTCGCTTCTCCCGCCACTCGCAAGAGGGCAGGTAGCGGTGCTCAGGAGCCCCCCAGCAAGAAACCCAAGCAGGCCGTGAAGAAGGTTAGACAGGGTAGACGGCTACCGCCTTCCCGTGCAGGGTAAGTAACTTTCTCCCGAGTTGCGCATCGTTGTTGCTGCTTTTTGGTTCCTTCTGCCTTTCTTCCTTTTCTGAATTTTCTCTTCTCTTCAGCGCCCCCTTGGATGCTAATGCTGCCGCCGCACCCACCAAGTCCAAGTCCAAGAAGAGATCCGCCATCGATGTAGATGCGCTCATCGATCTCTCTGAGGAGGGCGAGGACGCTGCACGGGACAGGGTGCGCTCGCCCTCTCCTGTGAAAGGAGAAGATGAGGACAACGCCCAGGGCATGGATGCTGGCGCCCACGATGCCGACCAGGAGCAGCAGGCCCGCGCAGAGCAGGAAGCGCAGGATGCTGCTCGCGACGACAGACCACTTTCTCCCCCAGCTGCCGCAGCCGGGGAGGACGCTGAGCAAAGCCCCGAGCAACAAGATCATGCCGCCCTTGAGCGGCAGGAAGAAACCCAGGAGCAGCAAGATACTGACGCTGCTGCCCATGACGACCCCGCGGCTCAGCCGCGGGTAGAGATAGTTGACGAGATGGAGCAGGATCTGCAGGTCACGCGCAGCCGGACGCTGCGCCGGGTAGCGCGCCCTTGGTGCCGCCTACCCAGCAGGGCACTTCATCCACCGCACCGAGCTCCCCGCCGGTGAAGAAGACCAAGATCTCAGCGAGCCCTCCAGCTAAGAAGGATGCTAACGAGAAGAAGGCCACCGAGAAAAAAGACACCGAGAAGAAGACCGTCGAGAAGAAGGCCGTCGAGAAGTAGGCCTCTGAGAAGCAATCTGCCCAGCCTGACGCCAACGTCCGCAAGAATCCTCCTCGTGGCGCTGCGCAGGACTCTGCCGCGATGCCGCCGCCCCAACCAATTGCAAGAACTGTCGCCAAGGCCGGGCAGCTCACCATTGGCGATTCCGGCACGGCCACTGACGCAGCCGCAGGGCCAAGTTTGCCAGATCCGCCTACCTACCCGCCTTACTTGGTGAAAATGAGCAAACAACACATCATCCCGCTAACCGCGGCCGAGAAGAAACTTGCTATCAGGAAAGGTAAACAGGCCACGGCTGTGGACTCCAAGCCGCCCGCCAGGAACAAGGACAGATCCCTCTCAATCTTCTCGCGCAAGGTCCAGGAGGCCGAGGTGACGTCCAGGGGGCTCGAGGAGATGATTGACCGGGTAGGCTTCATCGACGCCGAATGGAACAGCGACATCCTTGGCAACAAAACCTGGCACGGCTTGGCTTTGGGCGATCTGGATCATATGCGCATTGACTGGAACAAGGCGGATATGGGCTACAATCCCATGACCATCTCGTCCAAGACCAGCACGCTTGCCGCCAAGCTGTTCGTCCACCACAAGGCCGTAGAGGATATCGAACAAACTTATGCAGTAAGTTTCGCTCACCCAATTCGAGTTGCATTTTTTTCTTTCTACTCTTTCCTTCTTCTTATCCATCACCCAGTCCCCGAGATTCTGGCCGAGTAGACGGATACTCAACCGAGTTGCCGTCTTCTCGGGTTGAATCTTCACGATTTGTGTCTAATTCGTTTTCTTTCTGCTTCTCAGAATAGCCTTTTGAAGAGAACAAA
This sequence comes from Alopecurus myosuroides, assembly GCA_028641055.1. NCBI lineage: Eukaryota > Viridiplantae > Streptophyta > Magnoliopsida > Poales > Poaceae > Alopecurus > Alopecurus myosuroides. The sequence goes on along the minus strand of JAPCYS010002503.1, from coordinate 20,795 downwards.
CTTGTACCGGCGACTGCTCTGGAACCACAACATCGCTAAAAGGCGCCTTGAGGCCCTAGAAATGGAGCGCAAGACTGATGAAGCGACGGAAAAGGAGGTCATGGATCGCACCCTCCAGATTTCCGAGATCGAAAGTAAGCTTTTAGCTACGCGGTTCCTGCGTTTTGTGTTTACGCCCGCTTTTGCTTTCTGCTCTAATCGATTCCTTTCTGCAGGCAAGTTTAAGACCTTGGCAGAGGAGCATGCGAACTGCCGCGCTTTTATTGAGAGCGGTCAAACTACGATTAAAAGGCTGGAAGGTGAGTTGGTGTTTTTCTCGGCTTGTTTTCCTTCCTCCCATCTTTGCTACTCTGCTGACCGTGTTTTGCTCTTCACAGAAGACCACAAGAAATTTGTCGAGGAGCATCTCGACTGCCTCAAACCCGCCGAGGTGCAGCAGCAATTGGCGAGTCAGGCTGTAGAGTTGAAGAAAGAGCACACCACCGAGATGGAGCCTCTCCAACTCCAGCTGCGAACCGCTCTTCAAATGCCCTCGATAACTACCGAGAAGAACAAGTTAGCAGCCGAGAAGAAGAAGATTGAAGCAGCTGCCAAGGCCGAGAAAAGGGCTCTCGAGCTGGAGTGCGATACGGTGAGGAAGAGCAACTCGGATCTCATGCTCCAGCTGGCCCAGTTCCGGAGGGTGGGAGAAAGACACGTTGCTGACGAGGAGTCATGGGAGAAGACGCTGCAGTCGCTACTTTGCGAGCTGAAAAGTAAGTACCCGCTTCCCTGCGCTTCGCTGTTCCTTTTGCTTCTCTGCTGCCTGATTCGCTTCTCTTCTCTGTCTCTGTTTCTAATCTTTTTGATAGCTTTTTCAGAAATCTTCCCCGACCTTTGCTCGGCCTGCAAACCTGCTCTTTCAAAGGCCCAAGCAGCTCGCACCGAGAAGGGCCAGCCCATGGATACTAAATCTTCGATTGAAGACTGCTTCACAAACATGCAGTGGCAGCTCCAGCGTCTAAGGGGCGTGGGCACCGATCTGGTGCGCACTGCCTTCAAACTCCATGACTTGTTCTGGCCTCGAGACTCTGCGCCAGCAACCATCCGTGGACTTGCCGAGAAGCTGAATGGCGTTAAGGCCGAGCTGAAGAAGTGGCAAGCATCCGGAGCTCGGGCAGGCGCTGATATGCTGCTCCTCTTTGTCTGCAGCTGGTACGACAATCTGGATCTCAACCTTATCCTCGAGATGCGCCGGGATTCGAGGTGGGAGAAGGATACCGACTGCGTGGCTCGCCGCCAGTTGGTTGCGTACGAGATCGCATCCTACGCGGATACCGCGGGATACATCGAAGGCGTCACCGAGCCCGACACGGATGTGGAGGGCGAGGGTGACGACGAGGATGAAGATGACGACGAGGAAGCCACTGAGTCCGAAGGCCTGAGCTGCTTCAACAGTGCTAACGAGAAGACCGGGAAGGGGAAGGCCGCAGTCGTCGCGGATAGCGAAGATGAGGCCGAGAGCGAGAAGATGACTATCGACACCGTGGCGCTCGAATTCGGCACTTCATCAGGTGTTTCCCTCGACGACATGGCGCTACTCCGCACCCAAACTGCTGCCTCCACCTCGGCGACGGACCTCATCTCGGTGGCCACGGCCACCTCTGATCAGGCTGCCACCAACCCAGAAGCTGATGCGGCGAAGACTGACGCCACCAAATCGGAAGCTGATACTGCCAAGGCCACCTCCGAAACTGATGCCGCCAGGACCAACACTGAAGCTGATGTCGCCAAGGCCAACATCGAGGATGCGCTACTTCCACCTGATCACCTCCTGCAACTTTGTCCTTAAAACTTTTATCAGATCCCCGGGATGCCAGGTGCAGATGTATCAAAACAATTATGTTTGTCGCTTGCTACTCAGTTTTATTCATGTTCGATATTTTTAACTTAGTCAATTTGAGCAGCCTTGGCTCGATGCCGGGTTGCGTTATCATGCAAGTCCCCGAGTTGCATTTCTTATTCGCTCTTCCTTTTTATCTCAGCTCTTACCCGCAACTTGTTGCTTTTTTGGTATTCGAGTCACAAGAATTCAAAGTTGGAGATGCAAATACTTAGCCACTTAGAAACACTCATAGTAACGCAGCCCACCACTCAGCCGAAAAGAAGTTAACAAAGAGCAGTAGTAAAAGAATCCCTACTCGGTTCCTGCGCTCTTTCTTTCCTTAGTAATTTTTCTTGTGCTCATTGACCTTTTGCTTGTTCTCTTGCTTGCCATGAAGCCGGGTTTCGGACAGCAGCAGAGTCGAAGAGTTGGCATGTAGGTTTAAACACAATACTAAATGTACTCGTGAAATTTTAAGCAGAGCAACCGAGTGGACAAAAGTGAAGCCGGGTAGAAACCCACAGAGTAATTTTGGACGAGGGCAGTCCCCGAGCTCAATTTCAGATTGCAGAGTAGAATTTTAACTCGGATAAGAGAATACATACACATCTTTGCTCACGAATGAAAGCGACGAAGTAGGGCTACATTCCAGGGGCGCTTAGATTCCTCTCCAGCTTTATCTGCCCTGTTCTCCTGTGATGGACGCACATCCACGAGATAATAGGCATCATTGTGCAGCGCTTTGCTCACAATGAAAGGCCCTTCCCATGGAGGAGACAACTTGTGCATCCCGGCTGTGCGTTGCACGAGCCTAAGGACCATGTATCCTTCTCGGAAAACCCTTGGGTTCACCTTTCGGCTATGATAACGCCGCAGGTTTTGCTGGTAGATAGCTGAACGTGACAGAGTAAGCTCTCTTGCTTCTTCGAGCAGGTCAACGTCATCTTCTCGAGCTTCTCTCGCCTCCACCTCAGTGTAGAGGGTTACTCGGGGGGAGTCATGCTCTAGGTCTATTGGCAACACGGCCTCAGCCCCGTATACCAAGAAGAATGGCGTGTAGCCGGTTGACCGGTTAGGGGTAGTCCTTAGACTCCACAACACCGCTTGCAACTCGTCTAGCCAACACCCAGGTGTTTTCAGCAACGGCTCAATCAGCCTTGGCTTTATGCCTGCTAGCACCATGCCGTTTGCTCTTTCCACTTGCCCATTGGAGGCGGGATGCACAACGGATGCGACATCTAGTCGGATGTGCTTATCTCTGCAGAACCGCACCATTGCTCCCTCAGCAAAATTTGTGCCGTTGTCCGTGATGATGCTGTGCGGATAGCCGTATCTCAGGATCACGTCCTTCAAGAAACTCACGGCTGTGGCTCCATCGCACTTCCGAATAGGCTTCACTTCTATCCACTTGGTGAACTTGTCCACCATGACTAAGATGTGAGTCATGTTGCCTCTAGCCGGCTTGAAGGGACCAACCATGTCCAAACACCAAACAGCAAACGGCCAAGTGATTGGAATGGTTTTCAGCTCGGAAGCCGGCAAGTGGGTCTTACTCACGAACATCTGGCAGCCGTTGCACTTCCTCATGATGTCTTCAGCTTGTTGCAGAGCTGTGAGCCAGTAGAAGCCATGCCGAAAAGCCTTCTTGACCAATGCCCGAGAAGAGGCGTGGTGCCCACATTCTCCCTGGTGTATCTCCAACAGAATTTCTCCTCCTTCTTCTGGGTCCACACAGCGTTGCAGCACGCCGGTGGCACTTCTCTTGTGCAGCACATCTCTGAATATGGTGTAGCCCCTGGATCTTCTCTGAATCTGCCTTGCGATCACCTCATCTTCTGGCAGAGTGCCGTCCTTTAGAAAGGATAATATGGGCATGGCCCAACTCGGTGTCTCCCGTGTAGAAAACACTGGTTCGTCCACTTCCATCGGGATAGGCACCTCTGGCTGCTCTTTAGGGTTGGGAGCACTTCTCTGAAGCCCTGAACGATTGGCAAGAACCTCCTCAATGAATGCGACAGTCCCCGGGCTGAGGACAGCAGTCCCCGAGTAAGGAGTGGCAGTCCCCGAGTAGGGAGTGGCAGTCCCCGAGTAAGGAGTGGCAGTCCCCGAGTAGGGAGTGGCAGTCCCCGAGTAAGGAGTGGTAGTCCCCGGGTTCTCTGTTGCATTCTCCCAGTCAATCTCCATGGGAACGGATTCTTCACTTGGTAGAGAAGGAACAAATATGGATTCCGAGTTGGGAGATGGCTTGATGGACGGCTTCCTCAAATGCTCCAAGGCAATTCCCGCCGGGATAGATTGCCGAGAAGACCCCAACTTGGACAGCTCGTCTGCTGCTTCATTCTCTGCTCGGTGAATATGCTGGAACTCGCAGCCTTCGAAGAATCCAGTCATAGACTGTACCAGGAAGCGGTATGATGCCATGTTGGCATCGAGAGCATCCCAACTGCCAGAGACTTGCTGCACCACCAGATCTGAATCGCCATAGCATATAATGCGCTGCACGCCAACCTCCTTGGCTACTCGCAAGCCGTGCACCACGGCCTCATACTCTGCAACATTGTTGGACGCCTTGAAATGAATCTGCAGCACATACTTGAGTTGATCTCGCTTGGGTGACGTAAGCACTACGCCAGCACCGAGGCCTTCCTTCACCTTCGAGCCATCAAAGTGCATCTTCCAGTAATTGGAAACTGGAGCAGGAGGTTCATACTGCACCTCAGCCCAGTCCACCAGAAATTCTGCCAGGATTTGAGATTTGATGGCTTCTCTTCTCGCATACGCGGCCAGCTCGATCGCCCACTTGGCTACTCCGTCACTCGCCTCCTTGTTGCCCATGATATCCGAGATGGGAGCAGAGCTCACAACAGTGATAGGATGCTCTTGGAAATAATGCTTCAGCTTCTTGGCGCCCAGGTACACGCCGTAGGTCATCTTCTGGTAATGCGGGTAGTTCTGCTTGGAGCTGGACAGCACTTCACTGAGGTAGTATACTGGGCGCTGCACACTTTTTCCTTCCTCTTCTCGTTCCACCACAATCACCACGCTGACCACTCGGTTGGTAGCAGCAATGTACAGCAGCATTGGCTCCTTGGATAGCGGACTAGCCAAGATGGGAGCGCTACCCAGCATTGCCTTCAGCTCTTTGAATGCCACGTCCGCTTGCGGAGTCCAGACGAACTTGTCACTTTTCTTCATCAACTGGTATAGAGGCAGGGCCTTCTCGCCCATTCGGCCCAGGAAACGAGTCAGAGATGCCAAACAACCAGTGAACTTCTGCACATCCTTCAGGGATCTCGGCAAAGACATGCTCTCGATAGCTTTTATCTTTGAAGGATTGGCTTCAATGCCCCGACTAGACACCAGGAAGCCGAGTAGCTTGCCAGCCGGAACGCCAAAGGTGCATTTACTCGGGTTCAGCTTCATTTTATACTTCCGCAAGTTAGCGAAGGTTTCCTCAAGATCGGCAAGCAGAGTATGTGTTTTATTCGTTTTGATGACAATGTCATCTACGTACACCTGCACATTCTTGCCGAGCTGGTTGTGCAAGCATTTTTGCATGCACCGCTGATAAGTGGCACCCGCATTTCGCAACCCGAAACACATGACACGATAGCAATAAGCCCCGTAAGGGGTAATGAAGGCAGTCTTTATTTAATCAGCAGGATTGAGAGCTATCTGGTGAAAATCAGAGTAGGCATCTATGAAAGACAGCAGTTCACAACCAGCAGTGGAATCGATCACCTGATCGATGCGAGGTAGCGGAAAAGGATCCTTGGGGCATGCTTTGTTCAAGTCGGTGTAGTCGACACACATGCGCCATGCAGTAGCAGCCTTGGGGTCCTCCTTCTTCTTCTCGACCATGACCGGGTTGGCTAGCCAATCCTGATGCAGCACCTCCATGATGAAATTGCTTATCAGCAGCTTGGTGATCTGGTCACCAATGGCCTTCCTTCTCTCATCTCCGAAACGGCGCATAGTCTGCTTCACTGGTTTGGCGTCAGGACGCACATGTAACGAGTGTTCAACCAACTCCCTCGGGACTCCTGGTAAATCTTCATTGGACCAGGCGAACACGTCCCGATTCTCACGGAGGAAGTGGATGAGCTCGCTTTCCTATTTCTCCGCCAACCCGAAGCCAATGATGGCTACGCGGTCGGGGAACTCAGGGTCGACATGGACCTTCTTTGTCTCTTGAGATGCCTGGAATGCGGTCCCGTGCTGGGTACTCAGCACGCCCTGCGCACCAGCTTGCGCGGATTGCGCCATAGCCACCACCTCGTACATCTTTTTCTTCTCGGCAGCAATCACCATGGACTCCGCCAACTGAGAACCAGCAGAGGCACACTCCATGGACTTCTTGTAATCACCAGAGATGGTAATCACGCCATTGGGACCAGGGATCTTCATCTTCAGATATGCCGTGTGGGTAGAAGCCATGAACTTGCTCAGAGCAGGCCTGCCGAGTAGGGCATGGTAGGGGCTCTGGTGATCAACCACCTCGAACTGCAGGCTCTCTGTGCGGAAGTACTCCCTGGTGCCGAACAGCACATCTATCCATACTCGGCCAATCGGGTTGCACGAGACTCCCGGCACGATGCCATGGAAAGTGGTCTTGCTAGGTAACAACATGTTCTCGGCCAGCCCAAGCTTCTCGAGTGTGTCTCTGTACACAATGTTGATGCTGCTGCCGTTGTTGATCAGTACCTTGCTGAACCTCACATTCTTCTCAGGACCCAGGAAGGTTGGATCCAGCACCAAGGCGTAGCTACCCGGGTTGGGCATCACCTTGGGATGATCTACTCGGGACCACGTGATCTCTTGGTTGCACCAATGCATGTAGTGAGGGACAGCAGGGATCACGGCATTGACCTCCATGGCACGCCTGTGCTGTGATTGCTTGTCGATGGGCTCAGAAGTGAAGATCATGTAGCTCTCGTGGTGTTCGTGGTACTGGTTGCGGCCTCCGCCCTCATTGTTGCCGTTGTTGTTGCCCTGGTAGTTGTTTTTGCCTCTGTTGTTGTTGCGGTTGTGGTTGTTGTTGTTGTTGCGGTAGCCCTCATTGTTGAAATGGCGATTGGCTCCTAAAGCCACTTGGTTCACGTTTTCTCTTCTCGGAAACACTGGAGGCCAAAGTGCGGGTGCGCGAGCAGGCTGCACATTGGCGTTTGCAGCTGGCAGAGGAGGAGGAGGAGGCAAGCCTTCATTCCTGATCAGATCCCACCACTCGCATTGTCGGGTAGTGTGGTTAGCAGGCCTCGAGGGGTGCTGAGTATGGAAACTGCATGGGCCATCCCTCATGTCGTCGAAGACGAACTTCCTTGTCGGTTCCGAGTTGCCGCTACCCGACTGAGGAGCGCGGTATGGTTTCTTGTTGCCTTGGCCCTGGTTCTGGTTCTGCCCGTAGGCTCCAGCAGGTTTTTGCCTTTGGCTGCCCCCAGCTCCAACAGCCACTGCATTCACTTCCTCAGGGTCGTACCGAGTATCTATTCGGTCACCCCTGCGCTTATTGCGGAACTCGTTGCGCTTGTTGCTGTTGAAGTTTCTTCTCGGCTCGGAGGAATCCATCAGGGGCTGAGTAGGGTCACCGAGTGCGTACTGATCCGCAATCTTGATGGTCTCCGCCAGAGTGTTTGGCATCTCCCTCTGCAACCTTTGCCACAACATACTGCCGTGTCTGCAACCCTGCGCAAACCAAGTGATGGCTTGGGCCTCGTTCACACCTTCGCAGGTGTTCCGCAAAGTGCTCCACCGCGTAAGGTACTCGCGGTCCGTCTCATCTTCTCGCTGCTTGCAGGCTGACAACTGCTGCGGCCTGTTCGGCCTCTTGTAAGTGCTGGTGAAGTTGCTGATGAAGGCTTCCGAGAAGTCCAGCCAGCAATTGATGCTGTTCTTGGGCAAGTTGTTGAGCCAAGTGCGAGCTGGACCCTCTAGCATCTGCAGAACGTACCGCACTGCCCATCTCCGGTTGTCGTTCGCGATATGAACCGCGGTGACATAGTCATTGAGCCAATCTTCCGGCTTGGTGCTGCCATTGTAACTCTTGGTACCCCTAGCAAGCTGGAAGTTCTTCACGGACGGCTCGTTCATGATGCGCGGGCCAAAGCACTCGGGGCCGGGAGGTCCCGTGTTCTCGAGTCGTGCCGACAAGCTGATCCGGTCCAGCAGGTGCCTCGCGTCACCAGGCGCTAGCACACGCTCGCCCACACGATCCAGGATATCATAGCCAGCCAACCCCATAGCCGAGTAGCCATCATCATATCTGTCCACCTGCACGGCTGCCAGTTGCTCCACCGGGTTGGCGGCTGGCGCCACCGCACGCGGTTGCTGCCTCTGCCGAGTAGGCTGAGCAACTGGATGCTGAGAAGGGCCTGGGCGCTCTCCATCTAGGGCCTGGCTTTGAGCTTTATGAGCTTGAAAGCCTGCTCCTGCAGTGTTGTGTTTCTGACCGGACTGTGGCGGCACAGCGAGCTGTTTCGCGGCGACAGCCGGGTCGTACACCTGCATCTGCCTATCCTTGCCGGAATGCCCACTCCGGCTTCTCTCACGGCTAGGATGCGGTGATGAAGCCTGATCGTTAGATCTAGCCACGTGCGAGTGCACCACCTGAGAAGCTCCAGCACCCGGGTTGGCTTTCCGGAACTCCTCATTCTGCCTAGCAGCCTCTAGCACCAGCTCGTTTAGCCTCTCCTGCTGCCTAACACGCGCGTCGCCAGCTAGATGCGGCAACTCGGCAGCTACGGCCTCAACAGCTCTAAGTGTTTTGGCGGGTGTGCTGTATCTGGGTCTAGTGGAGGTGTTTGCGGTGGCGGACTGACTGGGAGCCTCTACAACCGTTTCCATCTCGGCGCCTAGGTTGCGACGCGTAGCACCTACTTTGCTAGCTCTCCTAACAACCGGTGTAAAACCGTGAGCCTTGTTGTACTCAATCTGATATAGGCTAAGCTCTAGCCTAATCTTCTCCAACTCCGCCTGCTCAGCGAGCAGCTCGTGGCGCTGCCGGTCGAGCTGCGCCTTCATGGTCAGGAGCTCGAGGTCAGTGGGAGGTGGCATTCCCGTCCGCGCAGCAGACGCAGGGATTGTCGGAGTAGTGGAAATGGGAAGGTTGCACTCCTTCTCGTAGGGCTTGTGCGTCTTCCCGCCAGCACTCGAGCCAGCGAGATCCTCGACGACGACCGCGGCGGCAGCCGCGCCCTTTCCGGCGTCCGCAGCTAGGCCAGCCACCATCACCTCCGCGACGTCCATAGAGCGGCCCATAGGCCTCCCGCGTGCAGCGATGACGGCGGGGGGATCCTCCGCGACATGCACCAGCTCGGGGTACTCGCGGTCGATGACGGTGGCGACGTAGACGAGGTGCGCGCCGAAAGAAAGCACCGAGCCGCCCTCCGGCATGGCCCTGCCGCCGAAATTGCCGGCGTTGTCGGTGACGAAGTCGAAGGAGCCGAATCTGTGGACGAGGCCGCAAACCACGCGCTCTCCGGTAGCCGAAATCGATCCCGTCCGAACGGAAACTCCAGCCAGCGCCGCTGGTTGCTCCACGGTGGGCGCCAACTGTCGTGGTGGTGTCACGGCAGATGCCATAGGATGGCTAAAGTTGTGGGGACGAAGGACGCTGGAGGCGCTCGGGGAGGGATCACGCGACGAGTAGCCGCGTGAAGTATGAAACAAGCACCGCAAACAACAAGATCTACCCAGGTTCAGGGCCCTCGTGTGGAGGTAAAACCCCTACTCCTGCCTTTCTCTCTTTATATTCGAGTCTCTCCGAGTAGCCACAGTACAAATGTTCTTGCTACCGAGTAGCCACTCTTCTCTCTACGTGATGAACTAGATCAAGAATCTGAACCAAGACTTGGATCCCCCGCGCAGGAGGGGGCAGGGCACCTTATATACTCGGTGCCCAGCCGGATACAGCCAAACACAAACAGATGTCGACATAGTGTGCACACCGTCCTTCTTCCGAGCTCGCGCTGACAGCTTTGGCTTCTAAGTTTGTCCGGTGCGGAAAGTCGTTGGGCAAAACCAAGTAACCGATCTGTTATCACTGCCATGAACACAGAGTAGGTCCCCCCTATCCTGCGACGCCCTGCTGACACACTGTCGCTGTCAGGCACGCCGTCCTCAGATGAACAGTGCCGTGAACAGTGCCAAAGTACGGACCCGGGATACGCGGGATCCTGTGTCAGAACGGCTCCTTTGACTTCTGGCCCGAGTAGGATCCCGCCATTTCTACTCGGGCCAACTCTTCTACTCGGAGGAACATAACTTTCTTGATTCGCCCTTCTGGCCATCTATGTGTAGGACCGAGTAGCAGTCGACCGGGTAGCAAGTACCGGGTAGCCGGCTACTCGGCCAAACATCCTCTTCTGATCTTGCCCTTAGCACTTGCCTTTACCCTACTCGGGGGTAACCCCCCGATAGACCCGGAGCGTCGGGATCCCACCTAAACCAATGTTTTGCCATGCCATGTGAGTTAGAGTGTCACATGGGTGTTGGGTGCCAAAGATACCATCACTCTCTGTGTTGGGGCCTCACCGACGTCGGATTCTCTCTCGCGGGTTCCAGGACTGCTCACACCCCGAAACTCCCGAATCTGACGTAACGGGGGGAATCTTGCAAGGAGGTGGGCCCTACCATTGTCAAGGGTGTTCCTTGGGCCTAACATGACACAACCAAGAAACTAGTTCCACTTTGCTACCCACTTCCGGCTCACGCAGAGGAGGCTGGATGCCGGTTCCGTCTTTTTCTACACCGGGGCTAGGGTATCTCCGGAGAGGGGACCCGGAGCGTCGGGATCCCACCTAAACCAATGTTTTGGCATGCCGTGTGTGTTAGAGTGTCACATGGGTGTTGGGTGCCAAATATACCATCACTCTCTGTGTTGGGGCCTCACCGACGTCGGATTCTCTCTCGCGGGTTCCAGGACTGCTCACACCCCGAAACTCTCGGATCTGACGTAACAGGGGGAATCTTGCAAGGAGGTGGTCCCTACCATTGTTAAGGGTGTTCCTTGGGCCTAACATGACACAACCAAGCAACTAGTTCCACTTTGCTACCCACTTCCGGCTCACGCAGAGGGGGCTGGACGCCGGTTCCGTCTTTTTCTACACCGGGGCTAGGGTATCTCCGGAGAGGGGACCCGGAGCGTCGGGATCCCACCTAAACCAATGTTTTTCCATGCCATGTGTGTTAGAGTGTCACATGGGTGTTGGGTGCCAAAGATACCATGACTCTCTGTGTTGGGGCCTCACCGACGTCGGATTCTCTCTCGCGGGTTCCAGGACTGCTCACACCCCGAAACTCCCGGATCTGACGTAACGGGGGGAATCTTGCAAGGAGGCGGGCCCTACCATTGTCAAGGCTGTTCCTTGGGCCTAACATGACACAACCAAGCAACTAGTTCCACTTCGCTACCCACTTCCGGCTCACGCAGAGGGGGCTGGACGCCGGTTCCGTCTTTTTCTACACCGGGGCTAGGGTATCTCCGGAGAGGGGACCCGGAGCGTCGGGATCCCACCTAAACAAATGTTTTGCCATGCCATGTGTGTTAGAGTGTCACATGGGTGTTGGGTGCCAAAGATACCATCACTCTCTGTGTTGGGGCCTCACCGACGTCGGATTCTCTCTCGCGGGTTCCAGGACTGCTCACACCCGAAACTCCCGGATCTGACGTAACAGGGGGAATCTTGCAAGGAGGTGGGCCCTACCATTGTCAAGGGTGTTCCTTGGGCCTAACATGACACAACCAAGCAACTAGTTCCACTTTTCTACCCACTTCCGGCTCACGCAGAGGGGGCTAGACGTCGGTTCCGTCTTTTTCTACACCCGGGCTAGGGTATCTCCGGAGAGGGGACCCGGAGCGTCGGGATCCCACCTAAACAATTGTTTTGCCATGCCATGTGTGTTAGAGTGTATCATGGGTTCTGGGTGCCAAAGATACCATCACTCTCTATGTTGGGGCCTCACCGACGTCGGATTCTCTCTCGCGGGTTCCAGGACTGCTCACACCCCGAAACTCCCGGATCTGACGTAACGGGAGGAATCTTGCAAGGATGTGGGCCCTACCATTGTCAAGGGTGTTCCTTGGGCCTAACATGACACAACCAAGCAACTAGTTCCACTTTGCTACGCACTTCCGGCTCACGCAGAGGGGGCTGGACGTCGGTTCCGTCTTTTTCTACACCGGGGCTAGGGTATCTCCGGAGAGGGGACCCGGAGCGTCGAGATCCCACCTAAACCAATGTTTTGCCATGACATGTGTGTTAGAGTTTCACATGGGTGTTGGGTGCCAAAAATACCATCACTCTCTGTGTTGGGGCCTCACCGACGTCGGATTCTCTCTCAAGGGTTCCAGGACTGCTCACACCCCGAAACTCCCGGATCTGACGTAACGGGGGGAATCTTGCAAGGAGGTGGGCCCTAACATTTTAAAGGGTGCTCCTTGGGCCTAACATGACACAACCAAGAAACTATTTCTACTTTGCTACCCACTTCCGGCTCGCGCAGAGGGGGCTGGACGCCGATTCCGTCTTTTTCTACACCGGGGCTAGGGTATCTCCGGAGAGGGGACCCGGAGCGTCGGGATCCCACCTAAACCAATGTTTTTCCATGCCATGTGTGTTAGAGTGTCACATGGGTGTTGGGTGCCAAAGATACCATCACTCTCTGTGTTGGGGCCTCACCGACGTCGGATTCTCTCTCGCGGGTTCTAGGACTGCTCACACCCCGAAACTCCCGGATCTGACGTAACGGGGGGAATCTTGAAAGGAGGTGGGCCCTACCATTGTCAAGGGTGTTCCTTGGGCCTAACATTACACAACCAAGCAACTAGTTCCACTTTGCTACCCACTTCCGGCTCACGCAGAGGGGGCTAGACGCCGGTTCCGTCTTTTTCTACACCGGGGCTAGGGTATCTTCGGAGAGGGGACCCGGAGCGTCGGGATCCCACCTAAACAATTGTTTTGCCATGATGTGTGTTAGAGTGTATCATGGGTGTTGGGTGCCAAAGATACCATCACTCTCTGTGTTGGGGCCTCACCGACGTCGGATTCTCTCTCGCGGGTTTCAGGACTGCTCACACCCCAAAACTCCCGGATCTGACGTAACGGGGGGAATCTTGCAAGGAGGTGGGCCCTACCATTGTCAAGGGTGTTCCTTGGTCCTAACATGACACAACCAAGCAACTAGTTCCACTTTTCTACCCACTTCCGGCTCACGCAGGGGGCTGGACGCCGGTTCCGTCTTTTTCTACACCGGGGCTAGGGTATCTCCGAGAGGGGACCCGGAGCGTCGGGATCCCACCTAAACCAATGTTTTGCCATGCCATGTGTGTTAGAGTGTCACATGGGTGTTGGGTGCCAAAGATACCATCACTCTCTGTGTTGGGGCCTCACTTACGTCGGATTCTCTCTCGCGGGTTCCAGGACTGCTCACACCCCGAATCTCCCGGATCTGACGTAACGGGGGGAATCTTGCAAGGAGGTGGGCCCTACCATTGTCAAGGGTGTTCCTTGGGCCTAACATGACACAACCAAGCAACTAGTTCCACTTTTCTACCCACTTCCGGCTCACGCAGAGGGGGCTAGACGCCGGTTCCGTCTTTTTCTACACCGGGGCTAGGGTATCTCCGGAGAGGGGACCCGGAGCGTCGGGATCCCACCTAAACAATTGTTTTGCCATGCCATGTGTGTTAGAGTGTCACATGGGTGTTGGGTGCCAAACATACCATCACTCTCTGTGTCGGGGCCTCACCGACGTCGGATTCTCTCTTGCGGGTTCCAGGACTGCTCACACCCCGAAACTCCCGGATCTGACGTAACGGGGGGAATCTTGCAAGGAGGTGGGCCCTACCATTGTCAAGGGTGTTCCTTGGGCCTAACATGACACAACCAAGCAACTAGTTCCACTTTGCTACCCACTTCCGGCTCACGCAGAGGGGGCTGGACACTGGTTCCGTCTTTTTCTACACCGGGGCTAGGGTATCTCTGGAGACGGGACCCGGAGCGTCGGGATCCAACCTAAACCAATGTTTTGCCATGCCATGTGTGTTAGAGTGTCACATGGGTGTTGGGTGCCAAAGATACCATCACTCTCTGTGTTGGGGCCTCACCGACGTCGGATTCTCTCTCGCGGGTTCCAGGACTGCTCACACCCCGAATCTCCCGGATCTGACGTAACGGGGGGGAATCTTGCAAGGAGGTGGGACCTACCATTGTCAAGGGTGTTCCTTGGGACTAACATGACACAACCAAGCAACTAGTTCCACTTTGCTACCCACTTCCGGCTCACGCAGAGGGGGCTGGACGCCGGTTCCGTCTTTTTCTACACAGGGGCTAGGGTATCTCCGGAGAGGGGACCCGGAGCGTCGGGATCCCACCTAAACAATTGTTTTGCCATGCCATGTGTGTTAGAGTGTATCATGGGTGTTGGGTGCCAAAGATACCATCACTCTCTGTGTTGGGGCCTCACCAACGTCGGATTCTCTCTCGCGGGTTCCAGGACTGCTCACACCCCGAAACTCCCAGATCTGACATAGCAGGGGGAATCTTGCAAGGAGGTGGGCCCTACCATTGTCAAGGGTGTTCCTTGGGCCGAACATGACACAACCAAGCAACTATCACTACAAGAAAACTGGTCCGTAGAGACATTTTCGTAGAGACACTCTCTACTGTGTCTCTTAAAACCTAATATAATTTTCTGTAGAGTCATTAAGAGAGACACATTAGGGAATGCCTTGGCGGTAGAGACATATATCTAGAGACATCAACCACAATGTCTCTTATTCCGCAAATAAAGGCAGTCTAAGAGGCATTTTTTAGAATGTCTTAACAATAGAGACACCTCACTAAAGGCACTCATTAAATTGTCTCTTAGCATCCCTTTAAAGGCATTAAGAGAGACAACTTTGCGTGTGTCTCAACAATAGAGTCATTCTATAGAGACATTATGTGTCTCTTTTATTATGACTAATAAATTTGAGAATGCCTTAAAATTGATATATATATAGCAAACATTGGCATGAAAACAACTCGAAAACTTTAGAATTAGCATGCGCAAGATTGCAAAGGAAGTTGAGAATGAGTAAATTTAAATTCGCTTATCGCCGCGCACCACATTACCTAGGCTAGGCTCGTCAATTTTAATTTTAATTTGAATTTAAATAAATTTTATTGTTAACAATTGTAATAACTCCAATTTGAACTCTATATCTTCAAATAGGGTTTATATTTTCTAAAAATATAATTATGCAAAAAAGTTTTACTCATACCCGAATCTAAATGAAAAATTCAAATGTTTTGCACACAAAATTAAACTTTTATATGAAGATTTGGCTGTTTTTTACATTTAATATAGTACATAAATGTGGTCAAATATATTTAAACCATACGAGGGATTCAATTCGACTACCGCAGGGAGCTCAAAAGCAGAAAACAAAATTTAGGTGTTACCGTACATGTGTGCGGGCTTTATATTTACCGAGTGTGCGCGGGCTTATTTTCTAACGAGTGGCGCGCGGGCGATGTTTAATTTGCACCTAACACAGAGTAGTGGGTTAGTCAAACCTCCAGCACGTTCCACATTTATCTATCTATCCCTAACTAGAAACCTCCTATTCCAGAGTCTCGCCCCCAAAAATCGCCGCCCTTTTCAGCCTACCGCCTTCCCGCCGGCGCTCCGATGAGCCAGAGCCGGTTAATTTCCTACCCAAATCTGGCCTCCCCGCGGCCTCCTCCGCCTAGTCCTCTCAGTATTGCGCGGCGAGGGAGACCACGCCCATGGTTTTGTTCTAGGCAGGAGGGCAAGCAGAGGCTAGGTCGGTCGTAGATGCGCCAGGAGCAGACGGTCTCATCGAGCGCCTCCGTGGGAAGCAGCGCGGTGCGAGTGGTCAACGGACGGCAGCCACATGACGGACGACTTGTCAGGTCCACTGCACCTTGCTTATCGATTGAAGGTCACGTTCCTCATGGCCTCTCGTTCCTCTGGTTTGTCCTCATCTGACGGTTAAGGGAAGAGAAGAAATCACGGCTCCATAACATGCTGAACTGTTGCTTTCTGTCCGTAGGTGGTGGCCTTGTAGGCCTGCTACTCGGAGCAGGCTCTCCGTCGAGGTGGATCTGCTTTCAAGCGCTCCAGCGAGCGCCAGGGATTTCCCCGGGAGGCCGGTCCATGTCGACAACCTTCTCCACAAATGGACAACATCCTTATCTCCTACCTCTAATATCTCAGTGGAAGTTGATTAGGAATAAGAAAATATGACGGCCAATGTAATCCCAAAGCCTCAAACAACGGTAAATTATCATATCTTTCTACTAATTTCTGTGTTCGGTTGAAGCAAACTAGTGTGTTAGCTCGGGATATTTGGCTGGTTGCAAGCTTTTTTTTTAGATATATTATTTGTTATGATAGTTGTTGCGTATGCCCTGTGCTTGAAGAATAGGTAGCAAAAATGACTCCGTTTGTCCTATATCTATAGATCTTCCGATTTTTTCCCTGTAGTAGTGCTATGGCTGACAGGCTGAACATAGATAAAGTAGTATTTAGTAAATTTGTTCCTGAATAATTTAGCTTGTCAGGGTCATAGGTAAATAATATAATGGCCAATCATAGCAAAGAAGTGGTAGCCAACCGGCTAGAGGTTAGAAAATGAAATACTAGTGCTAGATAAACCTAGGATGGTTGGGAAACTGCGTACCAAAACTGAAACCATGTGATGAATTAGCTAGTGCAAAGTTCAAACCAACCTAAACCACCTAGGTATGTTGTGGCACCCAACCCATACTAAACTATATCTCACCACCCAAACCGAACTAAACCAATCACGAACTGTGTTTGTCGCTTATAAATGTAGACCAATCACCCAGGTTCAAGCACACATCTTCACCTGATATCTCAACCCAACTGTTAGCTGAACAAGGCCTAATCACGTCATGCTAGCGGAACCCAAGTGCTACCTTATAACAAAAATTGAATCTATTCAGCTTAATCACAAATCCAAGTGTCTAGTGTGTGCAACAAATGGCGCCTATGATGGTGGAAACGACCACTTTGTCGGCATGTGTAGTAGCTCATCAAAGAACCCACGGTCAACGGAAAAGAAAGGACGACGGCAACACGATGAATGTCAATGTGGTGCGGAGGTGCCTGTGCTGTCTCAGCAAGAAGCTGCAGTAAGCTGGCATCGTCTACAGGGGCAAAGCTTCCTGGCGCATTGGTGTCACCCGACTTGAAGGTCTGACGCAGCCGTCGTTGTCACAATATTTGGAAGTGAATCTGGTAAAGAGAAGCAAAGACTGCGAGGCCAGGTCGCCGTAGTTGTCTGTGCCGGATAGATGGCTGGACACGGCTTCTTCTCCTCGCAGGTGAGAATGGGACCGTGATGTATTACTCCTATCAAATATGCAATTTTCATTGCATCGCTGTGCCATGTACTTATTACAGAGAAAATGATGTACAGGTCTTATCTTGCAACATGTCTTATCTTGCAGATTATTCAGATTTAGGCAACGTGTCTTATCTTGCAGTCTACGTATCCATAATTGTAATTTGTTTGAAAATTTGATAGGAGTAATATATAATGTCTATATGAGCAGTTTGCTCCTTAGATCGAAGTAACATTTGTTTGTTTGTTGATTGCAGGCTCTATTTACTTGACTCCATATGTGGTGGTGGATGACAAGAGCTTAGGAAGGAACTTTAAAGTGCTTAGTCGTTTTATCTAGGCGTGTGTGGTGTTTTAAGACACTCGCTGTTTGGGTTTGATGATGTTATTATCCGTGCTTAGACATGTCAGTTTTGTGTTTTTTTTCTCATACTTAGTTTTTAATCAGTAAAACGAGTGTATATACTATCGCTTTTTATGAAAGAGTATCCAAGTTATCTTGTGTTCTTATGTCATAATAATATTTGTATGTGCATTATTCTTTTGCTGCATCTCTATATATAGTATCTTTTTTTGGAGAGCAAACATCCTCGTATTAGTAAATAAATATAAGAATGTATTTGACATGTCAAGATGCCTCTAGAGACGATATAAATGTCTCAAGATAAGAACAAAATGTCATGACAATGTGCATCTACATGACAATATGTATGTCTCTATGCATTGCCTATATATTTCTAGAGATAAAAAAAAGCCTTTATTAATCTTAAAGACAAGTCAAATTGTCGCATCAAAGTGCCTCTATACATGTACATACATATTACAAGTGTATCGTCAACTGCCTCAATATGTGTAGATACAAAACATAATGTCTGTACAAATTGACCTTATGTCATATATAGACATACTGTAAAATGTCTCTACGGTCTAAGACACACTGCCCATAGTGACACTTTTGAGACAATGTGTATAATGCCTCTACCACTATGTAAAGGCATTATAATTGTCTCTACGGGGCCAAAATAGTGTCTCTACGGGCCAGTTCTCTTGTAGTGTATTTCCACTTTGCTACCCACTTCCGGCTCACGCAGAGGGGGCTGGACGCCGGTTCCGTCTTTTTCTACACCGGGGCTAGGGTATCTCCCGAGAGGGGACCCGGAGCGTCGGGATCCCACCTAAACAATTGTTTTGCCATGACATGTGTGTTAGAGTGTATCATGGGTGTTGGGTGCCAAAGATACCATCACTCTCTGTGTTGGGGCCTCACCGACGTCGGATTCTCTCTCGCGGGTTTCCAGGACTGCTCACACCCCGAAACTCCCGGATCTGACGTGACGGGGGGGATCTTGCAAGGAGGTGGGCCCTACCATTGTCAAGAGTGTTCCTTGGGCCTAACATGACACAACGAAGCAACTAGTTCCACTTTGCTACCCACTTCCGGCTCACGCAGAGGGGGCTAGACGCCGGTTCCGTCTTTTTCTACACCGGGGCTAGGGTATCTCCGGAGAGGGGACCCGGAGCGATCCCACCTAAACAATTGTTTTGCCATGCCATGTGTGTTAGAGTGTATCATGGGTGTTTGGTGCCAAAGATACCATCACTCTCTGTGTTGGGGCCTCACCGACGTTAGATTCTCTCTCGCGGGTTCCAGGACTGCTCACACCCCGAAACTCCCGGATCTGACGTAACGGGGGGAATCTTGCAAGGAGGTGGGCCCCCATTGTCAAGGGTGTTCCTTGGGCCTAACATGACACAACCAAGCAACTAGTTCCACTTTGCTACCCACTTCCGGCTCACGCAGAGGGGGCTGGACGCCGGTTCCGTTTTTTTCTACACCGGGGCTAGGGTATCTCCGGAGAGGGGCTCCGGAGCGTCGGGATCCCACCTAAACCAATGTTTTGCCATGCCATGTGTCAAGGGTGTTCCTTGGGACTAACATGACACTTGAACACACACCACTACGATTATTTTTGAATTTTACGACTAGATTGAAATTCCAAGGAAGCGGGATACACGACAGTACGTGGATCTAAACATTCTAGGATACATGGACAAACCATTTGTCCCAGCCATCTTGTGGCTCAGGTCTAGTCATACTCCTGCCTTGGCGTATAATACATGTACTCGTAGTCGTCGAAGTCGCCGCCGCCGTCGTCGCTGTCGTCAGATGGGGGCTGAAATGTCGATGGGGGAGCACGCCTGGACTGCGGGTAGCGCAGGCGGGGGTTATCGCCGTTCCTTATGTAGTTCATGACGCCCTGGAGAGTCCGGCCGCGCCACCACAGCCGACGACCAGCCTCGTTGAAGTTCGAAGGAGGCGGGCCGTCCTCCTCGTACCTGGCGAGCGCCCTCTCACGCCGATTGAAGAAGAAGGCGTCCCAACCTGCGCGGTAGTTGGGATCCCATTGGGGATACGTCCGCTGCTCCGGTGTCAGCTCGAAGTAGTAGTGGTTCGTGATGGCCGCCCGGCGCGCCACACCTTGAGGGACAGGAGGGACCGGCACGCCTCCGGCGCTCAGCATCCACCCGGCGGGGACGCCGTACCCGGGAGGGCAGGGGTAGTTCGAGGCGCAGAGCTCCTCCGCCTCCGAGTAGGTTATAGTGGGTACGGTGGAAGACATGGAAGAGTTGGCGCGAAGAAATGGAAGAGTGCTGGGTTGTAGATATGTGCTAACTAAGCTAGATGCATGTGTGTTTATATAGTGAGAAATGGAGGGAATAAGCACACGGATCGTGTGTTTTCTTCGAGGTCTTCCAAGCCGTTGGATCTTTCAAGTGATTGTGAGCCGGTGGATCAAAGATAGGCACACGGATTGTGTGCTTCTTTCACTTCTTTGCCGAGTGTCATATCACGGGACACTCGGCAAACCTATGAACTGCGCGGGAGGAGTTGCCGCGAAGGGAAAATCTTTCGAGGGAACATTTTTATGCCGAGTACTGCGCTAGACACTCGGCAAAGATTTGAAATACTACGCGGGAAGAGTTGGCGCGGAGGGCGGAAATTTTCATCGCGCAGTTTGCCGAGTGGTGCCTCGTGACACTCGGCAAAAACCCAATGTATGCCGAGTTGCCATTACGAAAACACTCGGCAAACCCTGGACACCGTTTCGTCGCGGTCGTAACGTACGTAGCGCCACGTGGCTACCAGGTATGCCGAGTGCCTAAACGTTGCCGAGTGTTTATTGTTGATTTGCCGTCGTCGATATATACACCGAGTGTTCCCCGCAGAGGACACTCGGCACAGACGTGCTACGCCGAGTGTTTCGTCTATGCCGAGTGTCATATGCAGGGCACACTCGGCGTACAATCTGTGTGCCGAGTGTGTACTTGTGCCGAGTGTTTTTTGGGATGGTGTCGGCGTACACGGTTCTATGCCGAGTATCCCGTGCTTTGGCACTCGGCAAAGCGGGAGATAGCCGGCGAAATTCGATTTTCCAGTAGTGAATAAATGCATTGTTGCATGACACTACATACATGTTACTCCCCATTGTGGAGGTAGAAATATAGTCTAGAAAAGTGTGTAGTTTCCTACCTTATGTTACTCCCTATTGTGACCAG
>JAPCYS010001002.1:0-80263 GCA_028641055.1 Alopecurus myosuroides | reverse complement strand
TATGCCGGAGGACGCAGCTTTCGAGTGCGATTCCAGGCCCAAAAGAGAGATCTTTCTGGGTCTTACCTTCGTACTCGAAGAATACGGCATCCAGATGTGCCTAGTCGGCTGAACAATCCAGGTTTTTATGATGTAGAATTATCATGTGCAGGAGAGGTAGGTTTTTCCCACCCGATGAATTTGTTTGAGCCCCTATACGAAAGAAATTTCGTGTTGGAAAGAACCAAGCCCGTATGAAAGAGTTTTCATGTTCGGGATGCTGTGCCCATACGAAAGAGTTTTCGTGTATAGGGTATTTTCCTCTCTGTTTCGAAGAGGTCTTGCTTTATGAACTGTTCATGGAAAAGTTGCTTTTATCCGAAGGAATTGATATTCGTACGAAGATAATTTCGCGTTTGAACTTCCATTCGAAAAGATCTCAATTTTGAATGACGAATGCCATGACGTCATGGCGCACTCCTCTTCTCCCGATGGGACGTGACGGAGTGGTAGCAGATGGTGACCCACCTTGTCAGCTTTTTGACCGGGAAACGAGACGTCGTTCCCGTTTCTTACGCGAAACGCGCAGTAAATGCGCACGATCTTCTGTTAAGATCGTGGCACGAAACAGCGCAGTCCGCCGCTTCGTTTCATCCTTACGCGTGGCGGCCGCGATAGGCGCCACGTAGCGCATCGTACGGCCGAAATTGCTTTGCCCCGTGTATAAATACGGGTGTTAGCGCTGCGGTAAAATTTTCCCCGCTCTCTGTCTTCATCTTCTTCCTCGCGCCCATCTTCGTCTCCCTCGCGCTCGAGCTCTTGCTGTGAACAATGGCTGGCGGGAAGAGACGTGGTGCTGCCGGTTCCGCATCCGGTGAACCTTCCGCGCAACCTGCGCCCCGTGCCGGCGACTGGCGGTCTCCCAACACCACCGCAAAAAGCATCAAGGAGATGCAGCGGGAGGGGTTGCTGCCGGCGGAGGCGGAGAAGCGCGTCCGCCTCGGAAAAAAGGAAGAGGTACCCAATCCCCAGTCGAACGAGCGCGTGGTCTTTGTGGATCACGTGACTCGGGGCCTCTCTTTTCCCCTTCATCCCTTCTTCCTCGGGTTGCTGTGTGTCTATGGCATACAGCTTCACGATCTTCCCCCGAACGCGGTGCAGCACATTGCGTGCTTCATCGTGTTCTGCGAGTGCTATCTTGGCATTCGCCCGCACTGGGCGCTATGGAAGGCGCTCTTCAAGGTCCGGATCTTCCGCGAGAAGTCGCGGGTGGAGTCTGAGCTTGGCGAACCGCTTCGCACCGGCGTCTTCGGGATCCAAGCTCGACAAGAAGGCAGTTACTTCAACATGCACTTCGTCGACTCCGCCCAAAGCTGGCGGAAAAGGTGGTTCTACGTCGTCGACAACAGCTCGGGTGGGATTGTAGAGTTCCACCCGTTCGCTTTTTTGACCAGGCGCAAGTCTTGGGGGCAAGATGTCAGCCGAAGAAACCCAGACCGTTGCGCCTTTAATCGCGAGAGTAGCTGCCCTTCGGGATCAGACCGCGGGAGTTGTGCTCAACGGGATGCACTTGGTGAGCATCTTCTTGAAGCGCAGGATCCAGCCACTCCAGCAAAGGCCATCCGCCATGTGGGAGTATCAGGGCTCAGAAGATCCCAGTCGAGTAAGCCGCGAGGAACTTTCGAATGTAGAATTCGAGAAGAAAATCGCAAGCATCACCCGACTGAAGGTGGGAGAGAAATTCCCCGATTGCTCCGTGGAAGCCTTCGCCACCTCGAATCCTCCCCCAGCCGAGGTTAGTTTCTTTCTCTTCTTTCGTTTTTGAGTTGTTCCTCTTTTCCGTTCAGAGTCTTAGTCGATAAGATTTTTCTTGTCTTCTTCTTGCATTTGCAGAGCCTAGCCATGGCGGACTGCTACCCGCCAACCACGGGGGAAGCCGCCTCAGAGCAAGTGTCGAGCCATCAAGACGGCCCGATTGACACCAGCGTCGCCAATGCCTCTTCGAGTTCAGAGCACGATTCTTCGGATGACGTTGCGGACTCGAATGGCGCTCCGACGAAACGTCGTCGGTAGACGAGGACGAAGCTACCTCCAAAGACAAATCTTTGGAAGCATCGCCCGGTCAGGCTCCTATCCATGCGACTCCACTACGCTCCCTTGCTCCTTCCCCTTCGATCCCAGTGATGACGCCCGCTTGGAATGCGGACTTGCTGGATGACGACGAGGATGACGAGTAAGTGTTTTTCCCTTAATCTTGGTCGAACATTTTCTGCGCTTCGATATCGACTGTTTCTATCTTTCGATGCAGTCTGCAGGCGATCAGTCCTCGCAGGTACGCGGCTGCTGTTCCTCCAAAAGAGGAATAAGGGCAAGGATGCGGGTGAAACTCCCACCACGGGCACCGTCCAAAACTCCCCTAGAGCAGCCCCCGAAGTCGTGACAATGGTGCGTGAAGCTCCAAGCTTTGCCGCCAGGGCTTCTGCTTCTAAGGAAGTGACGGATAGCTCTGCGGATCCGCTGTCTCGCGCCTCTGGCCAGGTAAGCTTCGTCTTTCGTCTTGAAACCATAATTTATTTTTATCGGGTGCACGACAGTGCTCCCGATGGGAGTAGCCCCCGAGGCTGTAGTCGATGGCATGCGATCGGCCACAGGCTCAAAGTCTAGTTTAATTCCTCTTCATGCTTTTAATTTTTATCGGGTGCACGGCAGTGCTCCCGATGGGAGTAGCCCCCGAGGCTGTAGTCGATTGTAAATAATCGGGTACAGGCTCAAATTTGATCCTTTTTAACTCTTCCGTCTTCGCGCTTTTGCAGTCACTCGTTGATTCTCTTGCGGCGATTGGTCGCCGCGTCGTTCTCGCTGAATCGGATTGCAAGTCTCTTCGAGCGGACCGCAACCGACTCCGGACTGAAAACGATCTTCTCAAGGTGAGCTCTATCGTTTCCCTGTCTTCCACACTCCATTCATTCTTGAGTTTTTGACAAGCGTCTCTTTGCAGCTCGACTTGAATTTGCAGAATCCGAAAAGGTCAAATTCTCTGAACAGGTAACTGCTCGAGAGGCTGACCTGACGGCCATTCGACAAGAGCTAGAGGCTTCCCGTATGCAGTCGGAAGACTTCAGTCGACGGCTTGCGGACGCGCGGAAGTCCTTGAAGGAGTTAGAGAAAACCGGCAGTAAGGCCGACAGCGAGCTTGTCGGGTTCCTCCGTCCCCTTGCTGAGCGCTTCGCGGGTAAGCGTGTTGGAATTTCGCGATTCTGATTCTTCACTTGGCTGTAGTTTGCTAAGTATTATTTTCTCCCTTCGCAGGTATTCTGGATGTTCCTCTAGAAATCCCTGGACTCCAGCGGGTGGATGTGGTAACCGATACACTTGCCCAGCTTAAAAGGCACGCTGATGGAGTTTTCTCCATGGTCAGTGATGCCACCCAAGTGCTGGGGCAACTGTACGGTCGCCTCCTCGCCAACGCCACTCCTGCACCTGCGCTAGATGATATGTTGAAGGTCTTCTCAGAAGGAAAACTTCTGGATGCCTTTGCAGTCGCTCAATCGGAGGCTGGCGCGAAGACTGCACGGAGTCGAAGGGTTGGAGGAGGCTTACTCGTCCATTCCAGTCGATCCTTCCACGGGCAAAAAGGTACGGCTCTATCGTTTTGGCGAGCAAGCCGCCATTCTTGCTCGGAAGCTTTCTGAGATTTTTGCTCGGAAGAAGGGAGGGTCGACTGCTGCTAGTGGGAGAACCAATGTAGCCTCGTAGTTCTTTTTTATTTCCTTCCTTGAATGTAATGAACCTTGGGATGTATTCCCGTACCATTGTTGTCCTTAATCGAAGCATTTATCTTTTGGAATTTTTATTCTTTATGTTTGTGCCTTGTCTCCCGATGGGAGTAGCCCCCAAGCGTTTTTAGTCAGATGTGCGACTAGAAACAACTCGAGTAGGGCATCTCACTTCTTTCCTTGTACTTCTTCCAGGCTACTGTGTTTGCCGCGGAAACTTCTGGTGGACGTGGTAATCCAGTAAATCCACTTGTGGCCGCCGTGGACACTTTTGCTGGCCTTCGTGATAAGGTTCAGGAGGGTGAGCGTAGGCTGAAAGCTTTGCGCGGGGTGGCTGATGTGGCGATATCCAAACAGAAATTGGCGGCTGAGCGCGAACAATTTCTGATGGACGAGCTATCTTCAGTTGCGAGGGAGTTGCTATGTAAGTGGTGCAGCCCCCGTGCATTTTTTCTCCTTTGTATTCTTCAGCTGACTAAGTGCATCTGCCCTTCAGTTGTTAGACCGAATGACAGGGAGGAAAAGCAGTGGGTGGAAAACCACATTCACCAAGAGGCTAACAGCCCAAAACCTCATGCGAATAACTTCTGGTCTGATCGCAGTCGAGGTTTGTGATGGCCACCTTGAAATTCCGAGTGCTGCAGGCGAGAATTCTCGTGGGTTCTTTTCACGAGGTCTTGATCGCGATGAATGCAGATTTTTATCCACTCGAAAGGGGTCCCGAAGACTGGAGCTATCTACTCAGGCTGTTTAGTCGGAAGGGGAGATTCGCACGTGCGTACGCAAACAGATGACGTGCGGCGCGGTTGTGGCTCTCTCCTTTGTCCGAATATGGCATCCTGAGATAGATTTGAACTCCGCAGCTCGGCGCCCAGATTATGCAATCGAGGACATCACACCTTTTTATGATGTTGTACGCCCTGCAGCCGAGAAGATTATCCGAATGACCTCTGAAGAGGTAGATAGGGTCTTAGCGACTGAGAATGCTCAGCGTTTTGACTGATCTGTCGGATGTGAATATCCTGTAAACTGTTTATAGTTTGTAAAAATCGTTGTAAGGTGTGTAACCTTGTATTTGATGATATTTCTTTGGGATGCAAAGTTCTTAGGTGTAGCCCCCGTGTGTGCGATGGGGTGTGTACCTGTGACTTTTAGCATGCAGTAAACAAGAAGCTTCGGGTAAATATGATGAGGAAATCATGTATTTTTATTGCAATGACTGAGAAGTCATGTATTCGAGCTACAAAATTGGCTAGTATAGCCTTATTGTTGTAGAAACAAGTAAACCTAAGGGTAGAACTTGCGGAGTTGTGCAATATTCCATGGATTGGAATAGATTCCTCCGGTCGCTGGATTCTTGAGCCTGTAGGCTCCTCCTGGGATAACTTCGTGTACAATGAAGGGTCCTTCCCAAGGTGGTTCGAGTTTGTGTCCTTCCTTCTGCTTGAGCCGCAATACTAAGTCACCTACCACGAATGACCTGTGGCGTATGCGGCGACTGTGATAGTTGCGTAGCGATTGTTGATAAACTGCGGATCTTGCGAGTGCGATGTCCCGCATTTCGTCGAGTGCATCCATATCGTCTGCAAGTGCTTTGTTGGAGGTTTCTTCGCTGTAGGCCACAACCCGTGGGGCGCTGAATCGAACTTCCTCGGGAAGGACTGCTTCCGCCCCGTATACCATAAAAAATGGTGTGTATTTGTAGACCTGTTTGGGGTCGTCCGTAGGCTCCAGAGTACGGAGGGTAGCTCCTCTGCCCAATGCCCTGCTGCGGGGTGCAGACGGTCGAGTAGTCGTTTCTTGATCCCAGCCGAAACTAAGCCGTTGGATCTTTCGACTTGTCCGTTCGTTTGCGGGTGGGCGACCGAAGCAAACTTGAAATTGATGCCTTTCTCTTCACAGAACTGCTGTGTTTCCTTTGCCGTAAAGTTTGTGCCGTTATCTGTAATGATGTCGTGTGGCATACCAAATCTGCATATGATGGAATCGAGAAACTCCACGGCGCATTGGGCGCTGGCCGAAGTTACTGGTCTTGCCTCTATCCATTTTGTGAATTTGTCGACTGCGACCAGCAGATGTGTATATCCACCGGGTGTGGATCTGCGTAATGGTCCAACCATGTCTAGCCCCCACTGTGCAAAGGGCCAGGCGATGGGTATCATGTGCAACTCCGTAGCGGGTGCGTGCGGCTTTGGTGCGAATCGCTGGCAGCGTCGCATCTATCGACCAGGTTTTTTGCATCGGTGGCTGCTGTGAGCCAGTAGAATCCTGCTCGAAAGGCTTTTCCCAATATCGCTTTCCAACTAGCATGATGTCCGCAATCACCCTGATGTATGTCCCGTAGTAATTCCTTGCCGTCTTCGGGTGCGATGCAACGCTGAAGTATTCCCGAGATGCTTTGTTTGTATAATTCTCCGTTAACCACTCGAAAGGATTTGCTACGCCTGATTAGCTGTCGCGCCTCACGTGGATCGGCCGGGAGCTGTTTGTTTAGCAGGTAGTCGAGATATGTCTGCGTCCAGACCGGTTCGACCAGAAAAACCTGCCGTGATATGTTATGAGTAAGCTCGATAAGCGAGATTTGCGGGCTGACCTCTGTTTCCATTGCTGCGGGTGTTTCTGCGGGTTTCTTCAGTTTGATCGATCTCTTAATCATTCGCTCGAAATATATCCCTGGCGGTATGGGTGTGTTCGTGGAACCCATGTTGGCCAGTCTGTCTGCTTCTTCGTTGCTAGATCTTGCAATGTGTTTTAGCCCGCACCCTTTAAAGCTTCCTTCGAGTAGGTTGTACATGTCGCGGTATGCAACCATGTTTTCAGCAATGGCGTCACATTCTTTCATCGTTTGCTGCACTATGAGGTTGGAATCGCCGTAGATCATTAATCGGTAGCTCCACAGGCGATTGCCATCTTCATTCCGTGCAATAATGCTTCATATTCTGCGTCATTGTTCGATGCCGGGTCATCGGGTGGAAAATCCAGTCGCAAGACGTACTGCAGTTTGTCTCCGCTAGGTGAGATGAGGACGATTCCTG
Source organism: Alopecurus myosuroides (assembly GCA_028641055.1). Lineage (NCBI taxonomy): Eukaryota > Viridiplantae > Streptophyta > Magnoliopsida > Poales > Poaceae > Alopecurus > Alopecurus myosuroides. The sequence continues at coordinate 73,473 of JAPCYS010001002.1, read as the reverse complement.
CTCCTGCCCCTTCGTTTCTCTTGGATCCATCGAAGTACATTATCCAATTGCTCGTATACTCGGGTGGCCCGGGTGTTTGCAGCTCTGTCCATTCGCTGATGAATTCTACGAGAACTTGTGATTTGACTGCGTTGCGTCCAGCATAGGTGATGTCCCAGGCGCCCAGCTCGATGCTCCACTTTGCTATTCTTCCGGATGCCATAGGGTTGTTCATGATTGTCCCGAGTGACGCATCATTAACCACTGTGATGGCGTGTTCCTGGAAATAATGTTTGAGCTTTCGAGCTGTGAGAACAACCCCGTATGTGAGCTTCTGATAGTGAGGGTAGCGTTGTTTGCATGGCGAGAGTACTTCGCTGATGTAATATATTGGTCTTTGAACTCCGTATGCTTTGTCGTCTTCAGGTCTTTCAACTACGATCGCTGTGCTGATGACCTGGTTTGTAGCGGCTAAGTATAGGAAAAGTGGCTCTCTTTCTTGTGGTGTCGCAAGGATGCGTCTGCTTTGCAAGGACCGCTTCAGATCTGCGAACGCTTTTTTAGCTTCGGGTGTCCATTCGAATTTGTCCGTCTTCTTCAGTAATTTGTAGAAGGGTAATGCCTGCTCTCCCAATCGTGCGATGAATCTGCTCAGGGCTGCTAGTCGTCCTGCGAGCTGCTGTACTCCGCGTAGATTGGTTGGCTCCTTCATAGTCAATATGGCTTGTATTTTCTCCGGGTTGGCTTCGATGCCTCTGGCGGATACCAGGTACCCGAGAAGTTTGCCTGCGGGGACACCGAAAACGCATTTGGTCGGATTGAGCTTGATCCGATATGCGTTAAGGGCGTCGAATGTTTCTTTAATATCCTCGAGGAGTGTGTCCTCCACTCGAGTTTTGATGACAATGTCGTCGACGTACACTTGTACGTTTTTGCCAATGAGATTGGCGAGGCATCTTTGCATGCAACGCTGATATGTTGCGCCTGCGTTCTTCAGCCCGAAGGGCATTGTCGTGTAGCAGTATACACCGTGTGGTGTGATGAAAGCCGTCTTTTCTTCGTCTTCCTTTTTCATGCGGATTTGATTATATCCTGAATAGGCGTCTAGAAAGGAGAGACGCTGGCAACCTGCCGTAGAGTCCACGATCTGGTCGATTCGTGGTAGAGGAAAGTTGTCCTTGGGGCAGTGTTTATTTAGCGACGTGTAGTCGATGCACACCCGAAGGATATCCGTGTTTTTCTTGGGGACCAACACCGGGTTTGCTAACCAGGTGGATATTTTGATCTCCCTGATGAAGTTTGCGGCTAGCAATCTGTTTACTTCTTCTCCAAGCGCTTTCTGCTTAGGTTCTGAAAATCGTCGAGTCGTCTGTTTGATAGGTTTGGCGTCAGGAAAGACTTCGAGTGAGTGATCGGCAAACTCCCTGGGTATTCCTGGCATATCTGAGGGCTGCCAGGCGAAAATCTCCCAGTACTCACGGAGGAGTTTGACGAGCGCGCCTTCCTATGCTGGCGAGAGGGTTGTGGAAACCATCGCCGTCTTCGCGGAGTCTGTCGGGTGCACTTGGTGTTTGCGAGTATCGCTGTTGGCGCTGAATTCCAGTTCGGGTGCGTTTTTCTTCGTGAGGGGCATAACGGAGTGGTCCGTTGTTTTTGCTAACTCTTGAAGTTCTTCTGGCATCCCGAAAGATTTTGCGATCTCATTAAATTCTATGTCGCACTTGTCCGATTTCTGGAAGTCTCCGTCGATGGTGATCACACCGTATTCGCCAGGTAGCTTGAGCTTCAAGTATGCGTAATGTGGCACGGCCATGAATCTGGCGAACGCTGTTCGACCAAGAATGGCGTGGTACTGTGAGGGCCAGTCGACGACTTCGAAGTCCAGGAATTCCCTTCTGTAGTTGCGTGGGGAGCCCAGTACAACTTCTAGGTTGATTGTTCCGAGTGGACGGATTGCTTTTCCCGGAACTATCCCGTGGAAGGATGTTTCTGATTCCCTTAGGCCGTCCAGATTTTTGTTCATTCGACGGAGTGTATCCGCGTAGATGATGTTGATGCCACTGCCACCGTCCATGAACACGCGGGCCAGGTCATAATTGCCAATTTGAGCTTGAATGACGAGGGCGGCGTGTCCCGACCGATAGACTCGTGGGGGTGGTCTTCTTTCGAGAACGTGATTGGCTGATCGGCCATCTTCAGGTACTCGGGCTTTGTTGGTGGCGTCTGCACTGCCATGCATATTTGTCTCGAGTTAGTCTTTTGAGCTCTGCGAGAGGGGCATACCTTCTGTATCATCCCGAGGAGTTGTCCATGCGGAGTCGGGTATGTATTTGCTCCCGCGTTTTGTTGTGGTGGCGCTGGCAATGCGGCGAGCGCCATGTTTGGGTTGGTCGGTGGAGGTGGAGGCGGTGGTAGCTGGAATTGTTGTCCCCCTCCTGGCAGTGGTGGATAGTTTTGGGTGGAGGCAAATCTTTTCTTGGCGAGCGCGTCCGAGATTTCGATGAACTTTCGGCAATCCTTGAGAAGGTGTGTTGCCTTAGTCTTGCCCGTGCGCTTGTCTGTGAACAGATGTAGCGAGCAGTACGCATCGAGGTCTTCCTCGGGTGATTTTTCTTCTGCCTTTGGTTTCCACTCGCGACTTCCGCGACGACCGGAGTCGCGACTTCGCGTGAATTCTGCTGCCACTAGTTCTTCTCTATCATCGTGGTCGTAATATTTTCTTCTCTTCCTTCGTCCGTGGCGGTCGTCCTCGTGTGTAGGTGATGATCCTCTTTCGTTGCGTACTGCATCTTCTCCATTGGCCCATTTTTCGGCTATGACCATGAGCTCCCCGATGGTTTTGGGCGCGGCTCTGCCGAGCTCTTCCCGAAACGCAGTTCTTCTTGCTCCTTTGGCGAAGGCCTCAATCGCCACTTCTTCAGAGATTGTCCCTGCGGTGTTTCTGAGCGTGTTCCATCGCTGGATGTATTCTCGGGTGGATTCACCGCTTTTCTGTTTGCAGGCTCGTAGTTCTTCGATTGTAGCCGGCCTCTTATAGGTCGACTGGAAGTTCTTGCAGAAATCACGGTGCAAGTCATCCCACGATGCGTAGCAAGATCGCGGTCTCCTCTCCAGCCAGCTGCGAGCTGCTCCGGCTAGGTGCAAATTGAGGTATTGCATGGCCGTGTTCTTGTTACCACGTTGGCATTTCACTGCCGTGAGGTAGTCGCTCAACCATTGAGAGGGCTCGAGCGAGCCGTCGTACTTCGTTACTTCCGTGCTGAGCTTGAATCGCTTGGGTAGGGGCGCCTCGCGGATACTACGGGCGAAACACAGTGCGCCGCAGGTTTCGTCATCCGAAGAACCGGACGATGATCGATCGCGATATCTTGACGCCCTTGCTCTATCCACTTTGTTTTGCGCGATGTCTGATCGCGCGTCCCGTCCGGGTTGATCGCGATCGGAGTTCTTCCGTGGTTCCTTGCTTCGTTTGCGTGAGCGGCTGCCGCGGTGTCGCGGGCTTTTTTCTATCGGGCTGTCGTCGCCACTGCTTCGACTGTCATCACGGCGGCGGGCTTCTTTCCCTCGGCCACGACGTGGCGACTTGTCTTTTCTCGGGGAAGAGCTTCTGTGCCTGCGGGGCGTTTCCTTGTCCTTATCCTTCTCCATTCGTTCCTTCTCCAATTGTTCTTTGCGATCGTGAGAGGCGAGCCTCGCGGCCGCCAGCCCTAGACCTTTGCGAATGTGCTTGTATTGTTCCACCCGGGGATCGCTATCCGTTGGCTGATTCATCTGCATGTAGGTTGCTGCGGCTAGGATCGCGGCAGCTGGGGTTTGCGGGTAGACGTTGCCATCGTCGTCGACCCTCATGAAAGAAGACGTGGTAGACCTGTTGGTTCCAGCCATAGATTCGTGGTCCCTCGTCGACGCTGCGGGTCCCTTCCCCCTAGGTCGGGTGCCGACTGAAGGTGCGTGGGATAGCTCGGCCCGACGTTGGCTTGATTCATCCGCCGCTCTCCTGCGACGGGCTAGATCTGCTCGGGCATCTTTGATGTTTGAGGCCGCCCTCACTAGGTGATAGTGGTAGGCGGTTAGGTCTTCCTGTGTGGCTCCCGCCGCAGGCGGCTGGCTCTTTTGCATGGATTCCTTGGCTCTTTTCCAGGCTTCCCGCGAAACGCCGATTATATCGCGCTCGGTCACGCTATATTCAGTTTCCGAGGGCTGTTCCGACCCTGCCATGCAGACTTGGGCCAGTTGTGGTCCGTGTGTCCTAGGCGTAGATCGAAAAGTTCTCCGCACCCGAGAGGGTTCCTCTGTCGAGAGGGTGTGGTAGTCGACTGCGTTGTAGCGGATGGACTCGCCGCTTTTCCCTGTAGGGAGGCGCGAGTTGGCGGTTCCAGATTCGGTTTCAGATTCATCTGAGAAGTGGAGGATCCCGTCTCTGTTCGCCATGAAGTTGAAGCTCCCGAACGTCAGGGTGACGCTCTTCTCCAGTTCCTCGAACGCCGGGCGAGATTCCGGCGAGTGAGGCGTGACCACGACAGATCCGATCCGTATAGGATTGTTCGGAGCCGTAGTCGTTGGTTTCCAACGGGAGTTGGATGTCGATGAAGCCGAAGATGCCGGTGATCCAGCGCCCGCGATTCCCACAGACGGCGCCAATTGTCGAATCCCTGACTCGACAAGTCCCTTAGGTGACCCTATCGGGTTTTGATTAGGAGAAGTCATGGGTGCTGGTGAGATCGTCGGCTAGACAGGAGGCAAGATTTACCCAGGTTCGGGGCCCTCGTAGAGGTAAAACCCTTACTGCTGCCTCGTGTCGATCTGTATTGGATGATTAGATCGGTTACAGGTTGCTCGAATCGAGAGTAGATCTCGAGTTCCGAGGCTTTTTGGTCGTGCGGTATTGCTTGGTCCTCTCCCTGAGGGCTCTCCTGGCCTTATATAGATGGCCAGGTCTCGAGTCCTACCCGGAGAGGATTCAAACCCTAGCTTAGGTCGGTTACAAAACTACCTAACTTAACCCGCAAGTTTGGTGCGGGTGGGCTTCTGGTAGGCCTTCTGGAGTCTTCCAAGGGCGCCTCTTCTTGGGCCTTGACATTGGGCCTGAGAGGGGGTGTCCTTACCCGCAGGGTCCAAGATCTATGTCATCGTCACCTAGACTTCGCTGTATTGCTCTATTGCCACTACTTGTTTCTTAACATATCGGGCCACCACTTCAAACACAAGCCAGAAAGCACAATAAATATAAGTAATATTAGTGTCTCCAAATAGAGTAAGGAAAGGGACACATTGGGCTTGTTTGTAGTAGTATTTTTTAGTAGGCGAGAACTACGTATACTACTTACAAAGAGCTTGAATGTTGGATCAAAAAATTACCTATATGTCGCACAAGAAATAATCTCTTAAAAATAAAATCACTTACAAAAACAATATATCAAGGTGAGGAATTATCACAATTTAGGAAACGATAAACTTAGAGAACCATGCTTTGAGCAACATGAAAATGCGTCCAGACCACTACTAAAGACAAAAAGGAAAATATGCATTAAATACCTTTCTTCTTAACATCTGTCTTTCTTCATTTGTCTAGTCAGCAGTCATTCTAAAATGATTTGTGGTGATTCCTCATACCCAACCTGTAGAGAAGGACCAATCAGATACAAAGCTGATTTAGGGCTTTTCTGATGACATGAATATGACGACTAACCGGTACAGTAATATTAATCATACTACCAATGTCTATAATTGTTTATACTCCAAATGAAGCGGTGTAGATATACAAAACAATTGCAAGAGTCAACAAATAAACCCAAAATGCAGGCAAGGCATTCAATCTTCTCCATGGATCACCATCAGCACCTCTGATCTCCATGTATCTCTTCAACCTAACCTGCAAGCATAATAAAAAAGAGCAACTGATTATTACATTAAACAATAGTCGATTAATATGTAACAACGAAAATCAAATTAAAAGTAAACCTCACGAAATATAGTTGTTAGATGGTTATCCCTATCGTTTTAGGTGGGAAACTCCTCTGAAACTTATCGGATCGTTCCTAACAATAAAATCAAGCAAAATAAATAAAACCCAAATAAGAGTACAAAAATTTCCAATAGATATAAGTCATTTGGTGTAGTCAAATGCTACAAAATAAGATATACAAGATTTCCATCATAGACATGCAGAAGTAGTCAGATATTAGAGACAGAAAAAGTCACAAAATGACATTCCGGTATACTCAAGATATTTCTTGCTCCGGTATACAAAATACATTGGGACATCTAACGCATAGTCCGTGTATTGCTCAAATCTGTGACCAATACCAAAATATAATCAGAACTCATTCACATGGAAAGGCCCATTACACGTCGGAATTGTTTTTCAATGAATGAGGGCATCAATAAATTTTCATTCATTTTATGCGGAGAGGAGTTAGTAATTCATATGAAAGATTACCCAAATGATATATAAAAAAAATTAAGCATCCCCAAGGGGTTGTTATCAATATCACGAGGAGAGGAGCGATTAGTTCATGTGAATGATTACCCATATGGATTATCAGAAAAACTCATCCTGGCGCGGTTGTTATCGGTATCAGTTCTGATATGGCTGCACGTGATGGTAATGATGTTAGCAGCTCCATACAATGAAAGTTGATATTTAAGTTCTGAAAAGCTATGAAGCAAGCACCTTCTAAAACTCATAAACCCATTTGGTTTTCCTTCTTCGAAGGGATTTTCACCCGCGTTGGAGGCCGAGAGCCAGTGAGGCTCTATGAAGTCATTCATCCGACCCCGGTCCTCTTCGTTCCCGTCCTCCTCCGCCATTATGTACGCTCTTGCATATCTTCTCATGCTCATTAATAAGCTAGCATCCTCCGCTCCTTCCTCGGATCAAACATCTGCGTATAATAACAACCATATATCTCACAACTATGCCAACACGTGCAGTTCTTAGACTTGGTTAAGAAACATAAAAAATAGAGTATCACTTGCATAAAATCATGTAAACTGGGATAAATAATCACTACAAACAAAATCTTAAACACCGAGATTATTATCAAGCTTCTTGGATGTTGTATCTATCCTTCTCTTAGTTGAGATAATGGTAACAAAACGTTTTGCACTCGGGGCTCTCTTACGTTGGACATCTTAATATATATTCATAGGCCATAGTTCAAACATAAACATATCAACAAACAAAATTACACGTATACTAATGTACACTGGCTCTAAAACAAAATTACACGTATCCATGCCTCTTGTCGAGGTCTTCTCGTTAATCACGTAGTGGCATTTTGGTGAAAACAACCGCCTTCCCTATATTGTATGCATTGCTATCTTCCCCGGATTAAAACATATGACCGGGAAAATAATATCATATCACAAAAGTAGAAAATAGTCTTGCTTCTACTAAAGAGAAAAAGTTAAAGATGGTGGAAATTAGAGTACTATTGTTAAAGATTGTGGCAATTAGAGTAAAGGCCGTGTTTGTAAGCCATATATGCAATTGTATTATGTCCATCGCGCCTTCTCCCTTTTTGACTACTATAAGTCGAGTGTCCTGAAATATCTTGTCCTGCTGCAGGCCTACAGTAGACAGGCTAGAGGAAATAGACGAACCTTAGAATGTGCAGGGGTGCTTGTCGACATCGTTGACTGCTCGGCGCACACGGCAAACATCTCCTCTGTTGGCGTGCCCACGTCGTTGCCTTCCGTGGAGGCAACATGGACTGTCTTGGAGGGGCGCGTCGCACGGCTGGTGACGACATAGGTGGTCCAGTTCTAGCAGATGGTCTTGTACGGAGCAGCAGCTCGCGAGATGCATGGGATCATGCGAGCGAGGACCGCGGCCTCCGCCCCTCCGTTGGATCCAGCTCCATCCTGAAAGTGCATTCTCGATATCTCACTATTTTGTGTGTTTGTTAACAACATAAAAAAGTTACTAACCGTATGTGCTACTTTTTCAAAGGATTTGGTCTTAAATCAGCACGTATACGGTGTCGAAGAAATGGTGAAGAAATCGAAGATCAACGGATTTTTTATGGCCTAAAACTGAGCTTCAAAGGGAAGCCCGGAATATTCCGGGCCAATCCGGGCGCCGGAATCTGTCCGGAACAATCCGTCCACAATGGGGAAATGTTCTGTTACAATCCGTATTTTTCCGGATGATTCCGGGAGCCGGAATATTCCGGGGCCATTCCGGCCTCAACGGGAAATTGCTCTGTAAGCATCCGGAATATTCCGGGACCATTCCGGCCATAAGGGGAAATTGCTCTGTTGCAATCCGGAATGCTCCGGATTATTCCGGGGTCCGGAATATTCCGGACCAATCCGGCCTGGTCACATTTTGGGCAGAAAAAGCTAGTTTTGTGGGGGCCCATAAATAGGGCCTCCCTTTCTTCCCCAAGGGTCAGCTCCACCAGCATTGAAGACACCATTGATTGAGCTCACCCATCAAGCTAGATCTCCCTCCTCCTCCACTCAAACTTGTTGATTCTTTGAGGATTGAAGGAGAATCCTCGGATCTACATCTTCACCAACCGGTTTTCCATTTCCCCCTCATTAGCTTGAGGTATCCTTGCCTAGGTTTTCCTCATGTGGAGAACCTAGGCTTCTTGTTACTCTTGGTGATTTGAGAAGAGTTGGGAGCCCCCATGTAACATCCCAAGTATGAAAAATAGCCATTAGAATGTTTGCTCTCTGTTATGTTATGTTTTGCATCATGACATCATGTTCATTGCATTTGTTTTGCTTTGTTTTCCAACTGTTTCCCTCTGTTTTCCTTTGTTTTCTATTTGAATTTCAAATCAAATTTCAAACCTTTTGTTTCATACTTGTGATGTTACAATTTCCAAAATGATATTTCAAATCAAAACAATCAATTGTTTCCATTGAAGTTGTGATTTTAAAACTGTTGATTTATTTCTAATCAAAAATTCATTTAATACCAAACCCTTTGCAAATTCAATTAATTTCCAAAACAGCAACCCCTTTTGAAAATTATGAAAATGACAAAACACTTCCATCATTTGTTTCCATTAAACTAAGTTTCAAACTATTTAAATTATTGCTTTCAATATTTCACTTAATATTCAAAATTAATTCAAATTGCATTCAAAATTGAATTACATCTTCCAAACAGCAACCATGTTGAATTTATGAGAATTACAAAACTTTTCCAATAATTTTTGTTTCAAATCAACTTGAGGGTCCAACCTAATTAAATGTTTCTTTTTAATAAATCACTTCATCTCAAAATTCATTCAAATTTCAACCAAATTGCAAACAACGAAATATTTTGAAATACTTTGAAAACCAAAGTGGCACTAAGTTGCTGTTACAAAAAAAATAATCACTACACAATTTTTCCTAATTTTTCTACTCCTAAAAATCCTCCCTTTTCTTTCCTATGCCATACTCCCCCTCATGCCCATACCCCTTCGCTCTTCTTCAACCTCTCGTACGGCAGCCATCTGAAGCTCCCACGTCGACAGAATGCTCCCCCCTCCTCCTCTTAACCTAGCCCGAGGCCCCCTTCTGCCCTAGACCAACCTCCCTCCTCCTCTCTTCCCTCTCCCCCGCCTCCATTCCCTCTTTCTTCCACCTCCCTCCCTGCATCTCTGTATCACTGAACCCCACCGAAACCTTCTTCCCTCCGGCGATCGCCGTCGCTCGGGCCTCCCTCCGGCCAGGGTAGGGCTGGGAATGGGTTCTCCTCGCCACCCTCATCCTCCTCCACCCCTCGGCGAGGGCCGGGAGGCACCGGAGCGCCGCCGCCGTCCAACGCCATCGCCGGCCAACTCCTCTGCACCGAGCGCCTGCTCCTCCTCGTCGCTGTCCGCTCGAGGGCCCGAGGTGAGCTCCCCTCCCCCTCGTCTCTCCTTCCCTCTACCTATCCGCGGGACAGCACACTCCCATCACGGCGCGCCCGCGCGCGCGTGGCCGCAGGCCGGCGATCATCGCCGGCGACCATCCCTTGTCGATCTGTTCCGTGAACGTTCAGTTCAGTTTCGTCAGTACAGGCCGCGAGCAACACCTTAACCTCCCCGTGCCCTTAACTATCAACAAACCGAACAACTACCGCACTGGTTAGCACCCCTAGCGCGCGCCCAGTGATCCTGGGTTCGATCCCCCCCTAAGGCACAATGCCAAACCCTTTTTCCCTCTTTTACTGTTTTTTTTCTCGAATGTCAGAAACACAGATCTGAATCCTTACTTCTAAAATCAATATAAAATTGAATTTTGCTCCAATTTGAATGACTCAAATTCCTGTGGATCTAAAATCTTGTGCTCTTTCCATGAGTAACAAAATTGCAACATGTTTCTGTAATACTTTTTGCACTAAATAATTAATTACTGGAAATGCAATAAAAATTGGAAACTTTGGAATTTCATAACTTGAGTTTGGTTCATCCAATTTAAGCAAACTTGGGCTCTAAAAATTTGTCTTAACAAACTCTACACATTGGTATTTTATTTGGTCACAATTGAATTAATTTTGAGCATGTTTCCCTTTGTTTACTAAAAAGGGCAGAATAAGAATGTTTAGGACAAATTGCATAATAAATTCAATAATCACCCAAAAATTATGTTTAATAGCTCAAAATGTTCAGTGAAACATTTGCTACATGTTTTCAACCTTTTCAATGCAATTTTTTATTGATTTCCCTAATTAAAAGCGGTGCAATAATCCAATGCTTTAATTAAACCCTTTTAAATTGCAAAATTCATAACTTGGGCAATTCAAATCCAATTCCAACATGTAAAATATGTTTTCCATCCCATTTTTCATGTACTTTCCAAATATCAACTTTGTTTGCTGTTTTGAATAATTTAAATTGCTGAAAACAACTGTTTCTTAATTATTGCATTTAAAATTGCCAAATTAATAACTTGCTCATCTTAAATCCATTTTCAACAAATAAAATATCTTTTCCATGCTAAATTAAACCACCTTTCCAAATATAAACTTTGGTTCATGTTTTGAATAATTAAAATTGGTTAAATAATTTAAACCTTGTTTAAATCATTTTAAATTGCTAAATTCATAACTTGGTTAAATTAAATTCTTTTTGAACATATAAAATATGTTTTCAAACTAGAAAAGTATAAACTTTTCAACTATGAATTTGGTTTAATGCTTTGAACAAATAAAAATTCAAATAAGTTCATGTTTGAATTAAATTCAATTAAAATTTGTTTAAACTTGTTTAATTCATAAGTAAATTATTCTAAATCCTTTTTCAACAAGTGAAACATGTATTCCACCTAAAATTTTGTGTTCTTTCCAAATATGAACTTGGTTATCTATTTTGAGCAATTTAAATTGGTGAAAACAACAAATGCTTGTGTAACACCTTTAAGGAACCAAAAATTTCATAACTTAATAAGTAAAATTCCAAACTTGGTAAATTTCATTTCAAATTGTTTCTATTGTTGTTTTCTTTCTGTTTTCCTCATCCATGCATCATGCTAATCCACTTTCACCTGTTGGTTAGTTGTAAAATAATTATTTCAACCTTAACTCATGGGCTTTCCATATGCAATCCAAATTGCATGTGGGTCCATTTAATCATGTTGTTACCATGTCAACTAGTTTATTTTTGGATGCATCAATTAAATGGTCATGCATCATCCCATGTTTGTGCACTATGCCATGATATTGATTGTTTGTCTCTCTGCGTTGTTTGTTCGCTTCTTCTCGGATATACGACGACGTTGAGACCGACGATACTTACGACACCCTTCTGAGGACTTAGCTCAGTACCAGGCTGCTGAGTTTGCAGGCAAGTATTCACTCACATGAACCATTGTGTTCCTTTCAACATTGGATACCGATACTTTCCGTTGTCTATTCTGCTAGCCCTATGAATCTTTGTTTGTGTTCGATCCTATCACATGTTATCCTGTAACCCTGATATAGCCTCACCCCCACACCTATAACCTTTTTGCTTGTTGCCCGTGTCTTACTAGCATGCTTAGGGTTGTTTTTGCTCGAGTCTGTTGTCCGTTACTTTCTGTTACCATATTACTTATGTTCGGGGGATCGATGTTAAACAATCAACCTGTTAATGTTTGAGGTAATAATAATTTGATGATAAGGCACCGGCAGGAGGCCCCGCTTGGTTTTGAGGCCTGCTAGTGTCGACCCTAACTAGGAAAAGGGTCTTGTCTACTGATCCATGATGAGCGCACTAACCGCATGTGGGAAGCGTTTATGGGCGCCCCCCTCAATTTGCTTCGATTCGCATCTCGTCCAAATCTCCACACTTAGTTCGGGCTTTCCATTTGATTGCATGCATGTGCAGGTGCGAATCCTTTGCGCCAGGGTGGAACTTTTATAGTCGGCATTTAGGGCGGCGTGGTCTTAGAGTGCTATGAGGGTCCCCTTTTCTTCGTGGGGCTCGATTAGCCGCGCACGCACAGCATGTGGTTCTTTGGGCTTGATGCGAAGAAGAGTTGAGTTGTGTTGAGTGCCCCGCTTGGTGGAAAGGCCATTCCGTCTGGCGGGTTATTCTTACGTGTACGGCCAAATTGGTGCACCCCTGCAGGGATAAATCTTCTCGAGAAGCCGTGTTTTCCGCGGTTATGGTTGACTTGGTGAAAGTACTGGCTAACAAGTACTCAGAACAACTTACATCTAACTAATGATAACTTGACTAGTAATAGTCTTATTGACACAATAACTTGAACCATCATTAATCCAACTGTGTGAGTTATCCTCGGATTGCTTCTTTGGATAAGGGGCGAGATCCAGGATGGGTTTGTTTGGAGTTAGTTGTAGTTGGTTCCGATACGCTCTCTTATCTCCTTTCTGTTAGCCGGAAGTTGTAGCATGTTTGTGTAGTTGGTTAGAGCAGCCCGCTGCAGCATCTTTTGTATTCCCCTTTCCTCCGTTGAACCCAAAGCATCTGTGCTTGGTGTTGACGGGTACACTTTGGTGAACTGTGAGTCTTGCTTGCCAGTACGTTTATGTACTGACCCCTTTGGGGCTGTGGTTTCCGCAGACTACGTTTCCGAGGATCCCCATGGTGGCTACTACGTGGAGTATGACGAGGCTGCTGACGAGTAGATAGCGGACCCGGGCAGGATCCAAGACTTCGTGGATGGGCTCCGTCTTTTCGTTTCTGGCCTCTTAGGCCTATTTGGATCTTGTCTGTACTCAGACACTTTCAATGCTTCCGCTGTGTTGTAATGATGAATTGTTGGGACAGGTGTCCTCTGGATGATTGTATTTGCTATCTCTGCTCTAGTGAGAGCTATTTGCAACTTATTTCCATCTTTTGTGTCTTAGAGATCTGTTGTGATATCACTTGTTCAAATGCCGTTGACGTACCATGTGTGTATGTTTTGAAGTACGTCAATGGAAGTATCCGGATTTCTACGGGATGGTTTGCGCAGACGATGAATAGTAGAGAATGGTTGTCACATGTTTACGTGTTGGCCTGCTCATATTGAGATGCGGGTGCCGGTATGCCCCGTAAGCCATTTATCTACTGTTTAACGGACTGTGAGTATCCCCTAGAAGTCCGGGTGCGACAAATGGTATCAGAGCCTGTCTGCCTGTAGGATCCCTTTTTACTGGTCGCAGTTGAGTCTAGAAACTATTTTGTAGCTATATAGGAAAAAAAATGAAACGTGAGAGTAGGAATTCTGTTCTTTTTCTTCTTTCCCACCCATCCTCCCTTTTCTGGTAAGGAAGTGCAACGTTGTTTTCTCTTCTCATCTAAACTTTCAAGTTAGGTTTTCACGTATCCTGATTTCTCTGGGATAGTTATATCTACTAGACCATAGGAATGGAGGTGGTTGTGACATGATTTATCATGTTGCCTACTCACGATTGAGAACGGAGGCGTGTAAGCCCCGGAAGCAGATCCTCTATTCCTTAAGCAGTAGATATCGATCCTTTAGAAGCCCGGATGGGTTTTCCATAGTACCTCAGGAGTGTTTTGTTCCCGTGTTTTCCCGATGAAGCTTCGATATCCTGTTCTTCTCAACATCCTTTTCGTCCGTTCAAACCTTGTTGTTGCTTCCCACTTCAGTTCTTTTACCGGCGTCTAATCAATAACGCTGTTCCACCCTTCTGGCCAGATAGTCTATCCTCCAAAGGAATCAAGTTCTATTCAGCTATACACCATCGATGCAAAACCTCTACCTCTACTCAAAAATGTTTCGGTGGTTTGCGAATTCCCTGACGTCTTTCCAGAAGAGTTGCCAGGAATGCCTATCGTCTTGAACTTCCATAAAAACTATCCAAGGTGCACGATGTGTTCCACGTGTCACAGCTCAAGAGGATCTTCGCAAGAAGTATCCGGACCTTTTCTCTTCTCAGTAGGAATCTCGAGGCGCGATTCCTTCAAGGGGGGGCGTTTTGTAACATCCCAAGTATGAAAAATAGCCATTAGAATGTTTGCTCTCTGTTATTTTATGTTTTGCATCATGACATCATGTTCATTGCATTTGTTTTGCTTTGTTTTCCAACTGTTTCCCTCTGTTTTCCTTTGTTTTCCTTTGTTTTCTATTTGAATTTCAAATCAAATTTCAAACCTTTTGTTTCATACTTGTGATGTTACAATTTCCAAAATGATATTTCAAATCAAAACAATCAATTGTTTCCATTAAAGTTGTGATTTCAAAACTGTCCGTTGCTCTGCTACTACTGCCGTCGACGTGGCTCCGTTCGGTGACCTGCCGTACTGTTAGAAAAGAAGGTGGGGGGCAAACCGGTACGGGCCGTGGAGAAGGTAAGTTGGGCTGTGCCTGCGTGGCCCCCCTCCTATGGCTGTTTTTCCTTTTATTATTTTTGTTCTGTTTATTTTTTTTTTTTGCAGAAATGAAATTAGGAAGAAAGCTAGGGTTTTGAGTTAGGAAATTTTTAGAAAAATTGTGTGAGTTAGTAATTACAATAGCAACAAAATGCCCACTTGGTTTTCCAAAAAGTTCAATTTATTTTTCTGTTTTGTAATTGAGTGAATTTGAATGAATTTGGTGATTTATTAATTATTGAAAACAAGATTTTAAATAGGGTGATCATATAATTTTAATTGGAAGCAAAAGATTATAATTGTTGTGGTAATTTTCAATAATTCCAAAAGGTTGCTGTTTGAAATTTGATTGGATTTGAAATATCATTTGAATTGAGTGAATTATTGAAAAACAACATTTAAATGGTTTGAACCTTAGCTTAATGGAACCAATTGGTTGTTTTTTATTTTGAACTTTTTATTTGAAAAGTTGTAACATAACAAGTATGAACAAGCATTTGAAATATTGTTTGAATTTGAATTGTGAAAACAGAGAAAAAGAGATGCAAACAAAAGGAAACAAATGCAACAAATGCAAAACAAAGTAATGAGTATGATGACATGATGCAAAACTTTAATAAAACAAGAAACAAACTGCTAGGGGTGGTTTTTCATACTTGGATGTTACAAAACGACCCCGTTGAAGGAATCGCACCCCGAGATTCCTTACTGAGAAGAGAAAAGGTCGGATACTTCTTGCGAACATCCTCTTCGGTCTCCCACGTTGCCTCTTTATCGGAATGATGCGACCATTGCACTTTCAAGAACTTGGTGCTCTTGTTGCGAGTCTTACGCTCGGTCTCATCGAGAATTCGAATAGGGTGCTCCTCATAAGATAGATCATCTTGCAGTTCAATGGAATCATGATCAACTGCACGATCTGGATCTTTGAAACACTTCTTGAGCTGTGACACGTGAAACACATCGTGCACCTTGGATAGTTTTTCTGGAAGTTCAAGACGATAGGCATTTTCCCGCACGCCTTTGAAGAATGTTGAAGGACCAATGTATCTTGTGCCAGCTTTCCTTTGACACCAAAACGATGAGTGCCTCTGAGGGGAGTTACAACGGAGATATGCCTTGTCCACCAGGTGCATAGACCGTCTTGTGCTTGCTGTCATAGTAGCTCTTCTGACGAGACTGCGCAATCTTGAGATTGTCATGGATGATACAAACTTTCTCTCGGCTTCCTTAACAATGTCAGGGCCTAAGAGTGAACGTTCACCAGCTCCAGACCAATTGATTGGACTCCTGCATCTGTGGCCATAGAGAGCTTCAAATGGTGCCATGCCTAGGCTTGCCTGGAAGCTGTTGTTGTAGGAGAATTCAGCATATGGAAGGCAATCCTCCCATTTCATGCCAAAGGAGAGGACCACATGCTCTGAGCATATCCTCGAGAATCTGATTGACCTCTTTCGACTTGCCCCTGAGACTGAGGATGGTAAGCTGTGCTGAACAGAAGTTTGGTGCCCAAAGCTTCTTGAAGCTTTTCCAGAAATGAGAAGTGAATATACTTCCACGGTCTGAGCTTATTTCCAATGAACACCATGAAGAGGAACAATCTTTGCTGTGTAGAGCTCTGCTAACTGGCTAGCGTAGATTGTTTCTTTGACAGCAAAGAAGTGAGCTACTTTAGTGAGACGATCAATGACAACGAAGATTGCATCGTTGCCCTTCTTGGATTTTGGAAAACCAGTGACGAAGTCCATTTCAATCATGCCCCACTTCCACTCAGGAATTTTCAGAGGTTGGAGTAGACCGGCTGTTTTCTGATGGACTGCCTTAACACGTTGACAAACGTCGCATTCCAAAACGTATTGAGCAATTTCACGTTTCATGCCAGGCCACCAATACAGTGTCTTAAGATCCTGGTACATCTTTGTACTTCCAGGGTGGATGGAGAGAGGGTTTCATCAGCCTCCTTGAGAATGATATCTTTGAGACTTTGAACTTGAGGAACTGCAATGCGTCCTTCGAAGAACACAGTTCCCTTGTCATCAATTGAGAAGGACTTAAATTTATCCTTGCCTTCTTTGATGTGTTCTACCAAATTCTTGATTTCAGCATCACGAAGTTGTTCAGAACGAATCTTGTCCTTGAGAGTTGGACTGGCTGTCAAGCTAGCAAGATAGCCTTGAGGAACAAGACCAAGGTTCAGCTTCTGGAATTCTTCATGAAGAGGAGGTTGGCTTTCCATGATCATGAGATTGTTGCAATACGACTTGCGACTGAGAGCATCGGCCATAACATTAGCCTTGCCTGGAGTGTAAGAAATGGTAATACCAAAGTCTTTAATCTTCTCAATCCATCTCCTTTGCCTAAGTTTTAGATCTGGTTGAGTGAAGATGTATTTCAGACTCTTATGATCGGAAAAGATTTCAGTGCGATTACCCAACAAGTATTGTCTCCATTTCTTGAGGGCAAACACAACTGCTGCAAGTTCTAAGTCATGTGTGGGATAGTTTTGCTCATGTGCATTCAACTGACGTGAAGCATAAGCCACAACTTGACGTTCTTGCATAAGAACTGCACTAGACCTTGGAGAGATGCATCGCAGAATATCTGGAAAGGTTTGGTAGTATCTGGGCCAACCAGAACTGGGGTGGAAGTGAGTTTAGTCTTCAGGAGATTGAAACTTTCATCACATTGTGGAGACCAAACGAACTTCTTGTCCTTCTTTGTGAGATCAGTGAGAGGTTTGGCAATCTTGGAAAAGTTTTGGACGAAACGACGGCAATAGCTAGCCAAGCCAAGAAAACTTCTGACTTGCTTCACCGTCTTAGGAGGTTTCCAATCAACAATTGCTTTAACCTTTTCTGGATCAATGGCTATGCCCTTGGCTGAGATGACATGACCAAGGTAAGCAACTTCTGGAATCCACACCTATAACCTTTTTGCTTGTTGCACGTGTTCGATCCTATCACATGTTATCCTGTAACCCTGATATAGCCTCACCCCCACACCTATAACCTTTTTGCTTGTTGCACGTGTCTTACTAGCATGCTTAGGGTTGTTTTTGCTCGAGTCTGTTGTCCGTTACTTTCTGTTACTATATTACTTATGTTCGGGGGCTCGATGTTAAACAATCAACCTGTTAATGTTTGAGGTAATAATAATTTGATGATAAGGCACCGGCAGGAGGCCCGGCTTGGTTTTGAGGCCTGCTAGTGTCGACCCTAACTAGGAAAAGGGTCTTGTCTACTGATCCATGATGAGCGCACTAACCGCATGTGGGAAGCGTGTATGGGCGCCCCCCCTTCAATTTGATTCGATTCGCATCTCGTCCAAATCGCCACACTTAGTTCGGGCTTTCCATTTGATTGCATGCATGTGCAGGTGCAAACCCTTGGCGCCAGGGTGGAACTTTTGTAGTCGGCATTTAGGGCGGCGTGGTCTTAGAGTGCTATGAGGGTCCCCTTTTCTTCGTGGGGCTCGATTAGCCGCGCACGCACAACATGTGGTTCTTTGGGCTTGATGCGAAGAAGAGTTGAGTTGTGTTGAGTGCCCTGCTTGGTGGAAAGGCCATTACATCTGGCGGGTTATTCTTACGTGTACGGGCAAATTGGTGCACCCCTGCAGGGATAAATCTTCTCGAGAAGCCGTGTTTTCCGCGGTTATGGTTGACTTGGTGAAAGTACTGGCTAACAAGTACTCAGAACAACTTACATCTAACTAATGATAACTTGACTAGTAATAGTCTTATTGACACAATAACTTGAACCATCATTAATCCAACTGTGTGAGTTATCCTCGAATTGCTTCTTTGGATAAGGGGCGAGATCCAGGATGGGTTTTTTTGGAGTTAGTTGTAGTTGGTTCCGATACGCTATCTTATCTCCTTTCTGTTAGCCGGAAGTTGTAGCATGTTTGTGTAGTTGGTTAGAGCAGCCCGCTGCAGCATCTTTTGTATTCCCCTTTCCTCCGTTGAACCCAAAGCATCTGTGCTTGGTGTTGACGGGTACACTTTGGTTAACTGTGAGTCTTGCTTGCCAGTACGTTTATGTACTGACCCCTTTGGGGCTGTGGTTTCCGCAGACTACGTTTCCGAGGATCCCCATGGTGGCTACTACGTGGAGTATGACGAGGCTGCTGACGAGTAGATAGCGGACCCGGGCAGGATCCAAGACTTCGTGGATGGGCTCCGTCTTTTCGTTTCCGGCCTCTTAGGCCTATTTGGATCTTGTCTATACTCAGACACTTTGAATGCTTCCGCTGTGTTGTAATGATGAATTGTTGGGACAGGTGTCCTCTGGATGATTGTATTTGCTATCTCTGCTCTAGTGAGAGCTATTTGCAACTTATTTCCATCTTTTGTGTCTTAGAGATCTGTTGTGATATTACTTGTTCAAATGCCGTTGACGTACCATGTGTGTATGTTTTGAAGTACGTCAATGGAAGTATCTGGATTTCTACGGGATGGTTTGCGCAGACGATGAATAGTAGAGAATGGTTGTCACACGTTTACGTGTTGGCCTGCTCATATTGAGATGGGGTGTCGGTATGCCCCGTAAGCCATTTATCTACTGTTTAACGGACTGTGAGTATCCCCTAGAAGTCCGGGTGTGACACCCCAATTAAGTTGTGGGTGTGTGCCCCAATTGTTTGTAAAGGATTCGATCCCCGCCTCAAAGGGTTCAATAGTGAGAGGTGAACTAGGCCTTTGTGGCGGAAGTTCATCGGAGAATAGGGTGAGGCCTTTGTGGCGTTGAGTAGGCCTTCGTGGCGAGCTCACACCCCTCCAACGAGACTCCCTTAACAAGGAGGAACTCGGGAATACATCGTGTCTCCGTGTGCTTCCTTCGGTTACCTCGTTCCTCACTCTCTACTTACTCGTACTTGTAGCATTTATTGTAGTACTTGTTGTATTAAGTGTTGTCCTAGTTGCATTAATTGGTTGCCTTGCTATTTAGGTAAATTCACAATTAGTTGCACTATCTAGAGAATTTACCTTTGAGTTAAGCCTAAACCTTGTTAAAAATTAAAATTGGTCGTAGCACCTATTCACCCCCCCTCTAGGTTCCCATACTTTACTTTCAATTGGTATCAGAGCCTCGGCTCTTGTATCGGGTTTAACCGCCTAAGAGTTTTAGTATGGGAGATGATTTGGATACCGAAACGGCCGGTGGCAAGGTGACCATGGATGATCTCAATGCTTTGAGAAATTCATTGACCTCATCCATAGACACCAAATTTGATGAGTTGCGTGAACTCATGGCGCAACTCCTCAAAGCCAAAGGTCCGGAGGTAGTTGAATCCTCTATTCCAGAAATTCCTCCGGAGGGTGCCAAGAAAGGGGTAGATGGTGATCCACTTAAAAATGCTTCCGCCGAACAATCCACTAAGAAAGGCGCGGGTGGAGTGGAAGGATATAACTCCGTTGAAGGACGATATTCTCCCGATCCCCCCGTCCCTCATCCTCATATAATCCCTAGGGGATATCCACCTAAAATTGATGCTTTCTCTTTTCGTGAATGGCAATACTACATGGAGACTCACTTGAACTCTTCTTGTATAGATCTTTGGAGGATCACTCGTGACGGATACAAGCCATTTGATCCCAAGAATCTCACAAGAAGAGAAGTTGTAGATTGCCAACTCAACTACACCGCCTTGTCCATTCTTCAACAAGCCGTGGGTCCTAACCACATGCCGCATCTTCAACAATATTCCACCGCCAAGGAAACAGGGGACGCTCTTGTCATCATGTTTGTCGGCAATGAGAGCATGCAAAGGAATAGATATGATGCCTTGACCAATGAGGCCGAAGGGTTCTATATGCATGATGGAGATGATCATGTGGACATGTACCGGAGACTCAAGACTCTTGCCACCGCCTTCTCAAATGTTGGTGCCACGTACATTGATGATGCTTGGATCAAGAGGAAGTACATGATTGACATTATGCCATTCGAGGGCGCGGACATGAAGAGCATTCAAGGGAGACATGATTTCTCCTCCATGACCTCAACTCAAGTGATGCAAGAGATGTGCTCCTACAAAGTGCAAACCAAGAATGTGCTTGACAACCGTGCTAGGGCCATTGGAATGCACCAAGGAGCATCCGTTGCTTTGAAGGCCAAGGTGTTGTCAAGAGAGGTTGAGAATGAAGAAGAAGGAGAAGAGGCATTGCCTCCTTTGAAGGGACAAGACTATGATCCCGTTCTAAAGGATCTCATTGCTCTCACCGTGCAAAAGTTTTGGAGCAATCCCCCCAAAGGCAAGAGATTTGTTGAGGAGAAGACTAGGTCTCGCTATGGAAATGATGGGGCTCAAAAAGTGAGGTCTTGCTTCAATTGTCAAGATAAGAATCACTTCATCGCGGAGTGCCCTTATGAGAATAGAGAGCTCCATAGTGGCAAGCTCATTCGCAAGGACAAGTCCAAGGTTGAGTACAAGAAACCTCACTTCAAGAAGAAGCCTTTCAACAAGAAGTCTCCTACCAAGTTTGTGCTCTTGACTCAAGAGGAGTATGATACCGGGAGTGATGAAGAAGAAGAAACCACAAGTGAAGTGGCCACTCTAGCTATTGCTTCTACTCCACCATCTTCATCCCTCTTCGAATCCCCCAATGACGATCTTCCTCAACGTAATGCCAAGTGCTTCATGGCTAAGGCCACGGAGGTATCTTCTTCCCCGAACTCTAAGACCCCTAGTGAACTTGAACATCTTGCTAGTCTTAGAGAAGAGGAAGAAAGGGTCTCCTTGGACCGTTTTATGTCTAACATGCAAGGGGAGACCAAGAAGTATGTTGAGTATCTCATGAGGCAATTGGGAGAGGCCCAAGATGCTCTTGAGAAGAAAGGTGAGGTTGAGAGAAGGGATGCGGATAAAATTGCATCTCTCTCTATGACTCTTGAGGAAGAGCATGATGGTAGAGTTTCTCTAGAGGATGAACTTGAATCTATTGGGTTAACTCATATTGAACTTGTCTCAAACATCACTAAGGAACGTGATCTTACTATTGCTAAATATAAAAGGCTAAAAGGGATAAGGTCGAGTTTGGGGTTGGTCATGGTAAACTAACCGAGGAGTTTGAAAAGCTAACCGAGGCTCACAAAGCTTTGGAAAGCCAACACTCATCCCTCAAAGAGTTGCATGAACAACTTCAAACTCAACTTAATCAAACTAAAAATTATAGCACCTCTACTTCTTCTTGTGATCATGCAAATATTATTGAGGAAAATTCTAGGTTTAAGGATGAGCTAGCAAGGCTCAAGGGTAAAGGCCCTCAAGTTGTGAAGTTTGTGACCCCTTCCCCACAAGTGGTTGCCCCCAACTCTAATGTGGTCATTGCTAGACCACAATTGAGTGCACCAAGGAAACAAGTGGGCAAGCAAGGTCAAGGATATGTAGCCAAGAAGAAGAACAAGAAGAAGAAGAGCAAGAAGAAGACCAAGAATGGTGCTTCGAGTGGTGTTGTCATTAGGGACAACACTACTCTTAGTACACCCACTAGTAGAGAAGTGCCTTTCTATGGAACAGATTCTGTGGCGCATGGCTTCTTGGTGCGCCACAGAAATATATTTCTGTGGCGCACGGGTGGGCATGCGCCACAGAAAAGAGACATTCTGTGGCGCACGGGACCGTGGTGCGCCACAGAAAAGAGGAATTCTGTGGCGCACGGGATGGGGGTGCGCCACAGAAATTAGCTGGGGGCCACACCAATGATTGCCACACTCCCTTTCTGTGGCGCATGGTAGTTAGTGCGCCACAGAAATATGACATTTCTGTGGCGCACCACTGCCAGGTGCGCCACAGAATTCCCATCAGAAAAAATTATGCCCTCACGCACCAACTCCACCCCCCCCCCCCCCCCGGGAACGCCTTTTCTAGTTTTTGACGGAAGAGTTGGAGGTCTAAAAAGCATCAAAAAATAAATCCCTTATAGATGCACGGAGAGTTTAATGTCTACTTTTTAATCATATTTTGAAATATGAATTTCGACTTTCTGAGCAAAAGTTTTATAAAAAAAGTAAAATGGCCATAACTTTTGCATACGATGTCGAAAAAAAATGATCAAGATATTAAAAAAAACTAGAGAGAAAAAGGAACCCAACCTCACTGGCCTTCGGCCTGTGAGCTTTTTTTAGAATCGCCAAATTCCAAAAGGAACAAAAGTTATGGCCATTTTAAGATTTTGACTAGAAAATAAAAAAAAAATTAAAAAAAATTTCTGTGGCGCACCAGGGGGGGTGCGCCACAGAATTTTGAGGCAGAATTCGAAATTTCTTCCTCTTCTTCCCTCTCCCCTCCACTTCTTCCCTTCTCTCCTCCACTTCTCCTCCACTTCTCATCTTCTATCTCTCCTCTCCTCTCCTCCTCCATCACCACCACCACCACCACCACTCCTCCTCCTCCTCCACCACCACCTCTCCTCCTCCTCCTCCACCACCACCACCACCCCTCCTCCTCCACCACCACCACCCTCCTCCTCCTCCTCCACCACCTCCGGCGAGCTCCTCCTCCTCCACCACCACCACCACCACCCTCCTCCTCCTCCTCCACCACCTCCGGCGAGCTCCTTCTCCTCCTCCTCCACCACCACCACCACCACCACCTCCGGCGAGCTCCTCCTCCTCCTCCTCCACCACCACCTCTCCTCCTCCTCCTCCTCCTCCTCCTCCTCCTCCTCCACCACCACCACCACCACCTCCGGCGAGCTTCTCCTTCTCCTCGCCACCAACTCCGGTGACCCCATCCTCCACCGACCAACTCCGGCGAGCATCCGACGAAATCCGGCGAAATTTCGAAATTTCAAAAATTTCCCGCGGCCAGATCTGGCCGCCTTTTTTTTTTGAAATTCAAAAAAAAAATCTGTGGCGCACCCCCCCTTGGTGCGCCACAGAATTGCAAATTTCTGTGGCGCACGGCTGAGGTGCGCCACAGAATTGACATTTCTGTGGCGCACGGCCTCGGTGCGCCACAGAAAAAAATTCTGTGGCGTGAATTCTGTGGCGCACCCCTCTGGCCCCTAGGTGCGCCACAGAATCCCATTTTGGTGCGCCACAGAAAGGCCTTTTCCTAGTAGTGACCCTCTCAAGCAAACAACATTTCCTCGAGTAGTAGTGTCATGAGGGATAACACTACTAGTAGCACATCCGCAGGAACTAACAATCCACACCATTTCTTATATGTCGATTATTATGGTGTTGTGCAAGCTAAATATGTTGGTCCTATTGAGGGTTTCATTGACTATACTATTTTCCAAAGACCCTTGTTGCTAACATGAAGGGACCCATCTCGGGTCCTAACTCTAGTTAATGATCTCTTTCGGGACTATGCTTCCGGTGGGACTAAATGGATTCTCGATAGTGGATGCACTAATCATATGACCGGAAGCAAAGAGCTTGTGACGGAGTTGCGACCAAATGACATCCAAGCAACCGTCACTTATGGAGACTCGTCCAAATCTAAGGTATCCGGGTTCGGCAAGGTTGTGGTGGCTCCCGATATAACTATCGAGAACGTCATGCTTGTCGAATCCCTTGGTTACAATTTACTTTCCGTCCGCTCTCTTGGAAAGATGGGTTTTTCCGTCTTTTTCGATGGTGATATTGTGGTCCTTTTGAGGAGCAAGACTCTTGACGTCGCTCACGTGGGACATGTTGAAAACCAGTTGTCCGTGGTGGACTTTTCAAAGTCAACCAAATCTCAAGCAATGTGTCTTTTCGGGAAGGCGGACTTGGGATGGTTCTGGCATCGCCGCCTATCCCATGTCAACATGAGAACTTTGCAAAGTCTTCACAAAGGTGGCCTTATTGTCGGACTAAAAGAAAATGTTGCTTTTGCAAAGGATCGCGTTTGTAGGTCGTGTGTTGAAGGGAAGATGCATGACAAGGTGCACAAGGCCAAGACTATTATCTCATCAAAGAGGATCTTGGAGCTTCTCCATGTTGATCTCTTTGGTGTCGTGCCCGAGGCAAGTCTTGGTGGCAAAAAGTATTGCTTGGTGATTGTCGATGATTATTCAAGATACACTTGGGTTTATTTCTTCCAGTGCAAGAGTGAAACTCAATAAACCATCATCGACTTCTCCAACGAAGTGCAACGTCAACACAATGGGCAAATCATGGCTATTAGGAGTGATAATGGCTCGGAGTTCAAGAACTATACATTGAATGAATTCCTTAGTGAAGAAGGAATTCGTCATCAATACTCTGCCACTTACACTCCTCAACAAAACGGTGTTGCCGAAAGGAAGAATCGCACCCTCTTGGATATGGCAAGGACCATGTTGGCGGAGTACTCTTCTCCCCAATATTTATGGGCCGAGGCCATATCCACCGCATGCCACTCCTCTAACCGCCTCTACATCCGCAAATGCTTGGACAAGACCCCATATGAGATCCTCCCCGGCAACAAGCCCAAGGTCTCCTACTTCTGTGTATTCGGTTGTAGGTGCTTTTATTTCATCAAGGGTGTTAGGTTGTCTAAATTTCAATCCAAAACTATTGAGAGTATTTTTGTTGGTTACGGTGCCGAATCCCACACTTATAGAGTCTTTGACAAAGCCTCACGGATTGTCATAGAATCTTGTAGTGTGGCTTTCGAGGAAAATGATGGCTCCCAAGTGGCGCAATTTCATGTTTCTAATGTAGATGTTGAAATACGTCAAGAAGCCATAGGAAGGATGGGTGTGGGATTTTTTAACCCCATTGAGGGACACCTTATGATGACTCGAGAGGGACTATGCTCTACTCAAGTGGAGCCCTCCTCTACAATAGAAGAACAAGCCAAGGAGCCAAATGTTACACCTAACCAAGAACATGTTCAAGACCCTCCTCTCATTGACCAAGTGACTCCGCAAGTCGTACCCACTCCTCTCACTAATGCGAGTCAAGGTCAAGGCCAAGATCATCTATCCTCTTCATCCTCTCCTCAAGTTGAAGCAAGTGTTGAAGATATTGGTGTTGATGATGATGATGATGATGATCAAGGCCAAGTTGGTCAAGATGGGGACCCAAATGATCAAGATGATCAAGTGATCCCTCCTCGCAATAATGAGGAGATCGAAGCCCATAGTGTCAAAAGGATAAGAAGAGATTTGAAGAAAATTGATGCCCAAGACAACAAGTTCTTGGAGGATGTTCAAGCTCGAAGATCCACAAGAAGGCAATTGGCACATTTTTGTGAGCATCAAGCTCATATCTCTATGGTGGATCCTAAGAAAGTGTATGAAGCTCTTGAGGACTCCGATTGGGTTGAAGCTATGCATGATGAGCTCAATAACTTTGAGCTCAAAAAAGTTTGGAGATTGGTTGAGAAGTTCAAAGATTGCCACAATCTTACTGGCACTAAGTGGATTTTCAAGAACAATCAAGATGATCATGGCATTGTCATTAGGAACAAGGCAAGATTGGTTGCTCAAGGTTACACTCAAGTTGAAGGCATTGACTTTGATGAAACCTACGCACCCGTGGCTCGCCTTGAGTCCATCCGTATCCTCCTTGCTTATGCATCCTCTCATAATTTCAAATTGCAACAAATGGATGTGAAAAGTGCTTTCTTGAATGGTTCACTAAAAGAGGAGGTATATGTTAAGCAACCTCCGGGGTTCGAGAATCTCAACTTTCCTAACCACGTTTACAAACTTGACAAGGCTCTCTATGGTCTCAAACAAGCACCTCGTGCTTGGTATGAGCACCTTAGGGAGTTTTTAGATGATCGTGGTTTCGAAGTTGGGAAGATTGACCCCACTCTCTTCACCAAGAGAGTAAAGGGAGAGCTTTTCATATGCCAACTATATGTGGACGATATCATCTTTGGCTCAACTAACCAAGCTTTCAATAATGAGTTCTCTAAGCTTATGACTGACAAGTTCGAGATGTCTACAATTGGAGAGCTTAAATTCTTCCTTGGCTTTGAGATTAAGCAATTGGCTCGTGGGACCTTCATTTTTCAAGCCAAGTATACCCAAGATATGATCAAGAGGTTTAATTTCCAAGATGCTAAGATCAAGACATCTCCTATGCAAGTCAAGTGCCACCTATCTCGTAATCCAAAAGGGAGTAAGGATGTGGATCAAAAGTTGTATCGTTCTATGATTGGTTCTTTGCTCTATCTTTGTGCATCTAGGCCCGATATCGTTTTGAGTGTAGGTGTGTGTGCAAGGTATCAAGCGACTCCTAAGGATAGCCATTTAATGGAGGTCCATGCCAAGGTATCAAGTTTGGCTTTACCCATATTGGTGGGGGCACAATTTTCTCTCAATGGCTACACGGATTCCGATTGGGCGGGTGATCAAGATGATAGGAAGTCTACTTCCGGGGCTTGCCAATTTCTTGGTAGGTCCCTAGTGAGTTGGTCCTCCAAGAAGCAAAATTGCATATCACTCTCCACCGCCGAAGCCGAGTATGTTGCCGCCGCAAGTGCATGCACTCAATTGTTATGGATGAGGCAAACTCTCAAGGAGTATGGAGTTCATTTGGAGAAGGTGCCTCTTTTGTGTGACAATGAAAGTGCCATCAAGATTGCATACAATCTCGTGCAACACACAAGGACCAAACACATTAAGATTCTCCATCACTTCATCCGAGACCATGTGGCAAGAGGGGATACTGCACTATCTTATGTGCCCACCAAGGACAATCTCGCGGATATTTTCACAAAGCCACTTGATGATGCAAGATTATTGTTCTGGAGGAATGAACTAAATGTGATTGATTCAAGGAGTTTGACTTGAAGATCTTGCACACACCCCTATAGATGAAACGTGTTTGAGCTTAGGTGTAGGCATGGACATAGGGGGAGTGTTATCCTAACACATTGGGTTCTCCCTCCCCCCATTATGACCAAAGAAAAAATTCATTGGTATCTCTCTTTTTCTAATGTTGAATTGTGAGATTCAATGTCGAGTAATGGCAATGCCCCCAAGATATATCTTCGCGGTTGCATACCATGAACTCTTACATGGTGGCTTAGGCCACCAACCTTTGCTCTTTTGAAGAGTTGGTTCTTAGTTGGATATCTTTTGGTTTTTTGTGTTTTCCTTCCGAATACTACTTCTCGTTGCTATTTCGATCTTATTTGCTTTTTCCTCGAGAAGTAAGACTAGGAAATCTAACCCCTTGTGTTTTGCTCCATTTTGTACTTCCTATGCTCATCTCTGCATATGCCTTACTCCACACAAAGCCACACCGTTCCTAGCCTTTCAAAACTATCTTCTCCGGAAAAGTTTGGAGCAGTTTGCTGCTCTGACCGGAATTTTCCGGCCAGCCGGATTTTTCCAGACTATTCCGGATGTCGGTTTGGGCCGAAATATTCCAGCCGCCGGAATTTTCCAGGCTGTTCCGGATGGACAATTTTTCCTTATAAATACCCCCGCACGCACGAGTGGACGGTTTTCCTCCACTTCTTTCTCTCCTCCCGTGCCCTAGCCACCAAAGTTCGCCGATTTCGTCCCCTTTGCCCCTAGGGAGGATTGTTGGATCCCTCCTTTGGACAAGGACTCCCCCGTGGAAGGTATTGTGTTTGGCATCTCATCTTTTTCGTTTTGATTGGTTGATTTTGGTTCTAGATGAAATCTCACCTAGGGTTTGATCTAGTTCCAAGTTCTATCAATGTGTTCTTCATGCCAATCCCTACCTAGATGGCATGGTTCCATAGATCTAGTCTAACCACTCACCAATCTAGACTTAGATCCAAATCTTAGTTTGTGTCACTCCCACGATTTCCCGCACGTAGATCTACTTTAGGATCATCTCTATGATACCCCTTGATGTTTGGTTTAGTTTTTGAGTCAAAAATTCAAGTTTTTAGGCATTTTCTCGAGTCAAATTGAGGAGCCCAGAATATTCCGGACCATTCCGGCCCGGCCGGAATGATTCCGGGCTCAACCGGAATTTTCCGGATGCTGCCAGAAATCTGAGTTTTTGCACTAAACCAAACCCTTTGGAGTTCCTTTGACCCGTTTGGCATATGCACTTACCTTTTGCTATTCCTATGTCCTCTATTCACAGGTCCTGGAGCTCGTACTGGTCTGAAAAGGAAGGCTACTGCCGGGAGGGGTTCTCGCCCTAATAGGGGTCGCACTTCCTATTCTCGTGCGGGATCTCGTGATGATGATCTGGTTGAGAGGGTGCCCGATGAAGATCTGAAGGAATGCTCTATTCCTAAGTGGAAGCACATCAAGCGGAAGAACCCGTACCGCTTTGTTGAGTCCACCTATGAGGATCCTCGCTTCTGGACTAATCTGCAGCTCAAGTGTTGGGATGAGTTCTATTCTAGCCAGCAGCCACTTGTCTGTGTGCAGGCTCAGATTGACTTAGACTTCTACAATAGGCACAAGAATGGTGATCTCCGCCATGTACATGCATGCCTGGAGAAGCTTGGTTTGATCCCTCTTCTGGATAATGAGTGTGAGTATTGCCCTGAATTGGTTGCTCAGTTCTACTGCACTCTCCACGCCACGGGTGATGCCCGACGCACTATGACCTGGATATGTGGGTAGCAGAAGATTACTAGCAACTTGACTGAGTTTGCTGAGGCGATTGGTTACACTTGGACTGCCACCTATGCTGATCATGGCTACATGATTCATGAAGGGCCAGAATATGAAATCTCAAGCCTGGACTTCTGCTATCCTCCCAATGCTAAAGGCAAAACTAAGCCTTTCAACTCCAACATGTACCCCTTCTACAACTTGCTGTCCAAGATCTTCCGTGCCACCATAGTGATCAAGGCTAGTGATTACTCTGCTATTAGGGCTTTTATGGTGAACCTCATGTTCCTCACTAGGGCCTAGGAACCAAAGGAGGATTTATGTGATGGACTTCATTTACCGCGAGATTTGCATCGGGGTCATGGAGAAGAGGAAGCCCACATATGGCCCACTTATTCAGAAGTTCATAAATCACAAAGTGGGGGTTGAGATCATGGACCAATATGCAGTGGTCAAGGGCAAGAAGTTAGTTCCTACCATGATTAATGGTGATGAGATTCCAGAGTATGCTCAGACTAGGTCCAAATCACCCATGGCCACTCCTTCTGCTTCCACGAGTGGTACTTCTGAGCGTCCCTCTAGTGGCATTGCTAATTTCTTCAAGGCAATGTTCAACATGTGCAAGGACACTAGGGTGATTTCCCATGAGGCTAGGGAGTTGGCCAAGGAGACTAGGCGCATTCAGAACGCCGACCGCAGGGCTGCTGGGATTCAAGTGCCTGCTGATCCTCCCTCTCTTAATGCTGCTGATCTTGTCCCCATTGAGATGCCCGAGATCCATGATGATGACTTCTACTTCGGGTGCCTCCAGCTGATGTTGATGATAAGGACTATTCTGATGATGGGGACTACTTCGATGCTGCTGGGCTTGGAGGTCGTGATGCTCAAGCTGAGGAAGAGGAGAATGATGAGGAGCAGCGTGAAGACGACGACGACATGGAGTGATCCCTTGGGATGTTAGTGGACTCGTTTTCCCTTTTTGGCGTCTTGATGCCAAAGGGGGAGAAGAAGTCCCCATATTAGGATTCCACGGGATTTGCAAGGGTGGGAACACGAGTATTTTGCCTTTTGATTTCGATCTTATAGGCTTGTGCTCCGTTATCTTTAGTTCGTTTGCTTCGTTTGAAACTTTGTTTTATTTGTGTGGAACCTCGTGACGTAATTGTGTCACCCTACCCGTGGTTATGCAACTTTATCATGCGTGCTATTTTCTCTATCATTATCTATGCATGTTGTATGAACTTGTTTAGACGGCTTGGTGTCTAAAACATAGGGGGAGCAAAGCCTATGAAGTGTGTGCCTCGCGACACACATCGAGGAAGAACTCCGTCTATTTTTTGGACACCATTTCTTTAGTTCATATTGATTTATCCCCGTGAAATCTTTATGTTGTCATCAAACACCAAAAAGGGGGAGATTGAAAGTGCATTCTCGATATCTCACTGTTTTGTGTGTTTGTTAACAACATAAAGAAGTTACTAACCGTATGTGCTACTTTGTCAAAGGATTTGGTCTTAAATCAGCACGTATACGGTGTCGAAGAAATGGTGAAGAAATCGAAGATCAACGGATTTTTTATGGCCTAAAACTGAGCTTCAAAGGGAAGCCCGGAATATTCCGGGCCAATCCGGGCGCCGGAATCTGTCCGGAACAATCCGGCCACAATGGGGAAATGTTCTGTTACAATCCGGATTTTTTTGGATGATTCCGGGAGCCGGAATATTCCGGGGCCATTCCGGCCTCAACGGGAAATTGCTCTGTAAGCATCCGGAATATTCCGGGACCATTCCGGCCATAAGGGGAAATTGCTCTGTTGCAATCCGGAATGCTCTGGATTATTCCGGGGTCCGGAATATTCCGGACCAATCCGGCCTGGTCGCATTTTGGGCAGAAAACGGCTAGTTTTGTGGGGGGCTATAAATAGGGCCTCCCTTTCTTCCCCAAGGGTCAGCTCCACCAGCATTGAAGACACCATTGATTGAGCTCACCCACCAAGCTAGATCTCTCTCCTCCTCCACTCAAACTTGTTGATTCTTTGAGGATTGAAGGAGAAGCCTCGGATCTACATCTTCACCAACTTGTTTTCCATTTCCCCCTCATTACCTTGAGGGATCATTGCCTAGGGTTTCCTCATGTGGAGAACCTAGTCTTCTTGTTACTCTTGGTGATTTGAGAAGAGTTGGGAGCCCCCAATTAAGTTGTGAGTGTGTGCCTCAAGTGTTTGTAAAGGATTCGATCCCCGTCTCAAAGAGGTTCAATAGTGAGAGGTGAACTAGGCCTTTGTGGCGGAAGTTCATCGGAGAATAGGGTGAGGCCTTTGTGGCTTTGAGTAAGCCTTCGTGGCGAGCTCACACCCCTCCAACGAGACATACTCCCTTAACAAGGAGGAACTCGGGAATACATCGTGTCTCCGTGTGCTTCCTTCGGTTACCTCGTTCCTCACTCTCTACTTGCTCGTACTTGTAGCATTTATTGTAGTACTTGTTGTATTAAGTGTTGTCCTAGTTGTATTAATTGCTTGCCTTGCCATTTAGGTAAATTCACCATTAGTTGCACTAACTAGAGAATTTACCTTTGAGTTAAACCTAAACCTTGTTAAAAATTAAAATTAGTCGTAGCACCTATTCACACCCCCCCTCTACGTGCCCATACTTTACTTTCACATCCTCGTTACCCGGCTCCTTTCCTCCGTTGCCGTCGGCACGGCCTCCATCCCCACCGCTCGACACACGCTGTGTGAGAGAAAGAAGGGAGAAGGTACGGGATTGAGACGTGGGTGATGGAGTCATCCAGGGTGGAGCCTAGGACTGCATGCACAAGGCACGGGGTGGCGGCGCATTGCAGACGGCCAGCGGGTGGGGCAGGGAAATTTTGTTGGAGCTGAACAAAAGACGATATTCACGGGCGTGGCGGTAATCACGGAAAGTAAACAAAGATTCGGGGGAACAGCGGTCGATGGAGCGCGGACGGAGGTAGACTGTTGTCATACGACATACTAAGTACGTCCAACTGCAATATAATAGTAAAGATTTAATCGTAAAGATAAGTCCGCATGCATGTAACTAACAAATTTAACAAACTTACAAGATAAGACTGCATGCATGTAGCTAACAAATCTAACAAACTTAACAAGATAAGTTTGCATTCATGTAACTAACAAATCTAACAAACTTGACACGATAAGGCTGCATGGAAGGCAAAAAAAAAGATTAGTGTGGTGGCATTCTTCCTGTAATTTTAGTGAATTGTGACATCATACCACCACGGTAACCTTAGGAGTAGTAAAGATTCTGCCTATATGCAACACAAAAGTGTTAAATCTGGGGTTTGAACTCTAGTGGGCTGGGTATAACCACCCTCCTAACCATCCAACCACATGAGTTTTAATCGTACAACTTTTAATTTATGCCAATACAATATGTGCGCCAGCTATGGAGTTCAGCACACGGAACCACAGTGTGGAATGCTTCAAACTAATTATTATCAAGTGGCAAGCCATATTACTTCGAGGAACTCTGAAGAAATCAGTGAGATCTGCGGCTGTAAACGCGTTCTGCATTTTCTTAGCACACACGCTTAATGATAACCCACGCGCTTGCGCGTGCTGCTTTTAAATTAAAACTCACGGTTCATGCCATAGTACAGTACATCTGGCGTATCTCATTCATTGAGATACTCTTGCAATTAATCCATCGATCGGATATGATCAGACATACGTGAAGATCAATAAGGAACGACTTAATAAGGAAGAATAAAGAGTATCCGCCTACCACGATACGTGATCGATCATGGGAGCCTATCCAGATTGCACATCGAACACACGTTCTCGAAATATATATGAGGTATTAGCATCGGGGGTATACGAACTTGTCCGGTGGGAACTGTTTCATACAAGAACTTATGAAAGTGCACTAACTAGTACATGAACTTGTTAAGTTGGAGCAAATTGGTCCAAAACCAATCAGAGCAAGCCATTTGGATGCCTAGGTGGCAACGGAACTTTGTAGAAAACCCCCCAAACTATGGTTGACTTGCAAATATATACGGAACAATCCAGCACGATTCTTACACGTGGGCCCCACATGTCAGCCGGAGGACAAATCAATTAAAATGATTTGCAATATTCAGGATTCGAACCCTTGACCTGTCTAGTCTGCACACGCTCCGATAGCCAGAAGGCCAATCATGACTTTGTGACTCTGTGAGGTATTACTGATCTTTATGCTCATACCTCGCGCGCGCACACAGGCACACGAATCGATCACTGTTCACTAAGTGCCTCTGTTTTCTTTGTCACCGCGAGCAGTTCGAGGGCTTCGATGGTCGACGGGGGCGCTCCTGCTGCTTTCCCTTGCAGCCGGAGCGGCGGCGGCCGCGGCAGGGCGCAGGGAGGTTGTGACAACGCCGCACGGCGCCGTGGCAGCCGACAACGAGCGGTGCTCGAGGATCGGGCGTGATGCGCTCCGAAGCGGCGGCAACGCCGTCACGCCGCACGGCGCCGTGGCGGCCGACGACGAGCGGTGCTCGAGGATCGGGCGTGACGCGCTCCGAAGCGGCGGCAACGCCGTGGACGCGGCCGTCGCGTCGTCGCTTTGCCTCGGCGTCGTCAACCCCGCGTGTTAAGTATTGGTCCCTGTACATACCTGTAACGTGTACGTATCTGTAACCCTGCCGATGCACATATATATATTGATCACGGTGGAGGCTTTGCCCCACACGGAAACCCCAAAACCTTTTCTTCTAACTTGGTATCAGAGCCTAGGCGTAACCCTAGCCGCCGCCGCCGAGATGGTCTCCTCCTCCTCCGCCGCGGCGATGCAGCTCTCCTCTCTCGGGCCCGTCGTCTCCTCTTCCGCCACCGCCGTTGTCACTCCGATCCCCGCCCCTGTCGTGCGACTTGACCGCAGCAATTTTATGCTCTGGCGTGCTCTCACGCTCCCAAACTTCTCGGGTGCGGGGCTCTATGGCTTCCTCGACGGCACGACGGCCGCGCCGCCGATGACCATCACCCAAGGTACGGGTGATGCTGCTACCACCATCCCGAATCCTGCCTATGCCACGTGGTGGACGCAGTACCAACGGGTTCTCGGTCTCCTCCTCGGATCCATCGGGCCGGACATCTCCTGCCAGCTGATCGGCAAGAACACCGCGGCCGCTGTGTGGGCTGCTGTCCACTCCATGTTCGGCGCTCAGAGCCGCGCAAACGTGCGCCATCTACGGCGCGAGATCCAGGGATTGAAGAAAGGCGACTCCTCCGCAGCCGAGTACATGAACAAGGTTCGTTTCCTTGCGGACACCATGGCAGCCGCTGGCTCGCCTCTCGACGATGACGTCATCGTTGACTACATGCTCACCGGGCTCGGTCCCGAGTTCAATCCACTGGCCGCGTCGATCATCCGAGACAACTCCGACGTCTCCCTGTCCGACTTTTACTCACATGTTCTCAGCTATGAGTCCATGATCCGCGCCCAGCACACTGACGCGCCGTCCGAGGACTGGTCCTCCTCGGCAAACGCCGTGGCACGGCCCGGCCCCTACTTCAACTCTGGCCAGCCGCGCCCCTTCCATGGCACTTCCGCCAACCAAGGAGGCGGCGGAGGACGCACGTATGATGCCAACCCGCAGCAGGGTTTTGCGGCCCCCTACGGTGGTCAAGGTGGCCACTCCTGCGACAACAGCGGCTACTCCCGTGACAGCGGGGGCGATCGCCGGCAGAACAACGGCGGTAATTCCCGCTCTGGTGGTAACGGCGGAAACAGCCGCAACGGCGGCAACGGCCGCAACCGACAGTGCCCTCGCTGTCAGATTTGCACCAATTGGGGGCACGAAGCTGGGGATTGTCGCAACCGCTACAACCCCTAGTATCAGGCTCCAAATCAGCGCTCCGGGAACTCGGCATCAACCAGCTCCAACGACACCCCTCCCTGGCTCATGGACACCGGAGCCACGGACCACCTCACGAGTCATCTTGAACGTCTAAACGTTCACGAGCGCTACGGCGGGAAGGATCAAGTTCATGTAGCCAATGGTGCAGGTTTTTCAATTTCGCATATTGGTCATTCGTCCTTAGCTGGTGCATCCCTTCGATTGAAAAACATCCTACATGTCCCGCACATTAGCAAAGACCTCCTCTCAGTTTATCGTCTTGTTTCCGATAATGACGTTTTTGTTGAATTTCACCGTCATTTTTTCTGTGTTAAGGACAAGGCCACGAGGGAGGTTCTTCTTCACGGTAGAAGCCAAGGGGGCCTCTATCCTATTCCGTTCCGCCATGTTGCGTCATCTTCGCCCTCTCGCCAAGTGCTCGCCACCGCCAAGGTCTCGTCCACGCAGTGGCACCAGCGTCTAGGACATCCAGCAAATAATGTCGTCCAACATATTGTTAGGAAAAACAATCTCTCGTGTTCCTCCTCAAACAATGTTTTCGTTTGTGATGCTTGTCAACGTGGTAAAAGTCGTCAATTATCGTACTCTGCATCCTCTCGTGTTTCCACTACTCCTCTCGAATTGATTCATTCGGATGTTTGGGGGCCTGCGGTTTCATCCTCTGGTGGTTTTAAGTATTATGTTAGCTTTATTGACGACTACTCTCGCTTTTGCTGGATTTATCTTCTCAAACACAAATCTGATGTTGAGCAAGTCTTTTATGCCTTCCAGGCTCATGTCGAACGCCTTTTGAGTTGTAACATCAAGATTGTTCAGTCCGATTGGGGTGGTGCATACCACAAACTCCATCGGTATTTTCAGCGCACAGGTATCTCACACCGTGTGTCTTGCCCTCATACATCCCAACAAAATGGTGT
Organism: Alopecurus myosuroides; assembly: GCA_028641055.1. NCBI lineage: Eukaryota > Viridiplantae > Streptophyta > Magnoliopsida > Poales > Poaceae > Alopecurus > Alopecurus myosuroides. The sequence goes on along the minus strand of JAPCYS010001002.1, from coordinate 37,462 downwards.
TGCGGAACGTAAACATCGACACCTAGTCGAGACAGGTCTTGCTTTGCTTGCACATGCCTCTCTTTCCCTTCGTTTTTGGGATGAAGCTTTTCTCACTGCGTGTTACCTCATCAACCGTATGCCCACCCTGCTCTTCACCAGGACACACCTATTCATCGTCTTCTTGGTATTTCTCCCGACTATTCCTTCCTTCGTACCTTCGGTTGCGCTTGTTGGCCTAGTCTTAGGAAGTATAACACGCACAAGCTCGCATTCCGCCCACAAATGTGTGTGTTTCTCGGTTATAGTCCTATGCACAAGGGGTACAAATGTCTGGATCGGTCCACAGGGCGCATATACATCTCCCGGGACGTTGTTTTTGACGAGTCAGTTCTTCCTTTTGCCACCCCAGGTGTTCAGGTCGATGTTTCCACTCTCGCACATGCCATTACCTTTCCATCCACCGAACCGGCTACGAGTGCTCATGTGCGAAATTACGACCTGTCATACTTGTCTACTGACTCATTGCCTGCAGGACCATCTTTGTCGACGCAGGTATCGTCGTCACGGCTTTCGGACGCCGCTCGTGTGATCGACGTGCATGTGCATGGCGCGGGACCCGATGCAGCTTCGTCCGCCGTGCCTCGAGCGACGGATACGTCGCCACCACGCGCCGATGGGCCACCTAGCCCATCTTCCTCGCCCGCGCCCGCAGCCTCCGAGTCCACCGTGCGCGCGGCATCTTCCTTCGCCTCGCCCAACTCGGATGATGAGGCCCGGTCCGCGTCGCCTTCTGCCAGCCACCCGCTAGTCGCGACGCCATCGACTGGGCCGTCCACGACGGCCGATGTTGCTCCTGTTCATCAGATGACCACTCGGCTCCGTGATGGCACTCGTCGTGCGCTCGTGCCCACCGACGGCACCGTTCGCTATGATCCTCGCCGTCGTGCTTTCTTCGCTGCCCCGACCTCTCATCGGGAGGCTCTTCGTGAGTCTGCATGGCGTAATGCCATGGCTGACGAGTTTGCTGCTCTCTGTCAGACCAACATGTGGACTCTTGTGCCGCGTCCCCCTGGTGTCAACCTGGTGAGCTGCAAATGGATTTTTAAAACCAAACATCGTCCAGATGGTTCTGTTGATAAGCACAAGGCGCGGTTAGTTGCTCGCGGCTTTACCCAGCAACACGGCATTGATTATGGCGACACCTTCAGTCCTGTTGTGAAACCCGCCACTGTTCGCTTGGTTCTCTCTCTAGCCGTCTCTCGTGGCTGGACGCTTCGTCAGGTTGATGTGAGCAACACTTTTCTTCACGGTTTTCTGACAGAGGAGGTTTATATGCAGCAGCCACCTGGCTTTGAAGATCGGCAATTTCCGACTCACGTTTGCAAATTACAGCGTGCTCTCTATGGTCTTAAACAATCTCCTCGTGCCTGGTATGCGCGGTTGAGTGCTCGGTTACTTGAGCTTGGTTTTGTCTCTTCCAAGGCCGACATCTCGTTGTTCATTTTCTCTCATGGACCTGTTCAGAACTATATGCTGGTCTATGTCGATGACATTGTCATTGCCGGCTCTTCCACTGCTGCAGTTGATCGTCTGATGCACTCTCTCTCGGATAGTTTTCCTATCAAGGATCTTGGCCCTCTGGACTACTTTTTGGGATTAGAAGCGGCATTCAATTCAGGGGGCCTCACTGTGACACAACGTAAGTATGCACTTGACCTTCTTCATCGTGTCAACATGGAGAATTGTAATCCCACTTCTACTCCACTTGATCCATCCGTGAAGCTAGCTCGCGATTGTGGACGGCCACTCGGTGTCGATGATGCTGTCCGATACCGTAGCGTGGTTGGGGGTCTCCAGTATCTCACCCTCACCCGTCCTGACATCTCCTTTGCAGTCAACAAGGTTTGTCAGTTTCTCTCGCAGCCGTCAGAGGTACACTGGGAAGCCGTTAAACGCATATTGCGTTATGTCAAGGGCACTATGAGCACTTGACTGTGTTTTCGGAAGTCATCCCTCACAGGCATCAGCATCTTTACGGATGCAGATTGGGCAGGATGTGTCGATGATCGACGCTCCACCGGAGGTTTTGCCATCTTTGTGGGTCCGAACTTGATATCTTGGAGTTCGAAGAAACAGCCCACTGTCTCGCGATCAAGTACCGAGGCGGAATACAATGCTCTGGCAAACGGAGCTGCTGCGGCCATATGGGTAGAGTCACTACTCAAGGAGTTTGGCGTCACACAGCAGCGTACACCAATTCTATGGTGTGATAATTTGGGGGCCACATACCTGACAGCAAACCCAGTTTTTCATGCTCGTACAAAGCACATTGAGATTGACTTCCACTTTGTACGCGAGAGTTGCAGCTGGAGATCTCCAAGTCAGGTTCATTTCCTCGAGTGATCAGTTGGCTGATGTATTCACTAAACCAGCCACCCGGCAGATGTTGGACCGTTTCAAGACCAATCTAAATCTAGTTTGTAGAGGTTTAGATTGAGGGGGAGTGTTAAGTATTGGTCCCTGTACATACCTGTAACGTGTACGTATCTGTAACGCTGCCGATGCACATATATATATTGATCACGGTGGAGACTTTGCCCCACACGGAAACCCCAAAACCTTTTCTTCTAACTCCGCGTCCAGCGGCGTGGGCGGGGGCGCCTTCATGCTCGTCAGGCTCGCCAACAGCACGGCCGTCGTGTATGATTCCCGCGAGACCGCGCCGCTTGCCGCCACAAAGGTTAGTTGCGTACTACCGGCAAGAGTCGTCTCTTACAGTAGTCTAACCAAAGACTCATGAAAGCTTGCGTCTTCGCTTACTTTATTCCGTTCAATCGTACTGATTTAGGGGTGACTAAGACGTACTACCAGTGACTTGCCAGTAATCTAGCTATATCCCGCCATGAAAATTTACAAGGTCTTACCAGTGGCTTTACCAAGATGATTGACTCGAAATGTTTTGCTCCTTGTAATTACAGGGCCTCACCGAATCAGAAACTTTGCACATTTTCTCATCTTGTCTCTGTCGATGCTAGCTTTATAGTTCTTGAGAATATCGTCGAGTCGATGGAGTATCAAATTTTAAAAAAAAATGACCTGCTCAGTGCTCACGTCGGTGGTTCACTCACATGGTTGGTGTGCACAACTGGCCAACGGCATGGACAGGCCATTCATATGGGGGAGATGAGAGGCAGCCGTCCCCGGCCTAGCTGTTCGATCTCTATTACTAGTATTGAGTATTGACCATTGACACTTGCCATTGCTTATGTTGGGGAGTGACCGAGAAGAACGAAACGAGCAATGATGGGTGTGATGGTGAACCATACGCGTGTAGATTAAGCTAGAGATAGTGGCGCGCGCGCCATGTTGAATGCCGGCCGTCCTTGTCTCTGCTGTATCTCTTCTGCGCCATCTCTTCTTCCACGCTATCGCGCGCCCACTTGCATCGGTGCCTGCTTTGGCCATAGCTTCTGGGCCAGTTGCATTACGGGATCGGGAAAAGCCAAAACGAATCCGCGTTCGGCCGGCCGGCGTAGAAACTGATGCTACGGTGCGAACAACCATGTCCCGCTCAGGCTCAGGGGGCCGATTTCTCCGGTGGCGGCAAACCCTAGCCCGCCGCCGCACGATCGCCTCCTCTCGTTGGTGATCGCTAGCGCTGTAGCGCAAGACCAGTGTTAATGTCCACACGTACAGAATACGGCGGCTTTGCTTAGTATAAAGATCACTAGTACCGCACAGAGTCACAAAGTCACGTTTGCCCTTCTGGCTATCGGAGAGTGCGCAGACTAGACCAGTCATGGGTTCGAATCCTGCAAATCATTTTAATTGATTTGTCCTCCGGCTGACATGTGGGGCCCACGTGTAAGAAGCGTGCTGGATTGTTCCGTATATATTTGCAAGTCAACCATAGTTTGGGGGGTTTTCTGCAAAGTTCCGTTGCCACCTAGGCATCCAAATGGATTGCTCTGATTGGTTTTGGACCAATTTGCTCCAACTTAGCAAGTTCATGTACTAGTTAGTGCACTTTCATAAGTTTTTGTATGAAAAAGTTCCCACCGGACAAGTTCGTGTACCCCCGGTGCTAATACCTCAATATATATATTTCACTGTAATAAGGAGGAATAAAGAAAAATCTCAAGCTAACAGCAGCTTCTTCTTTTTTCTCCTATTTGCAAGTCAACCATAGTTTGGGGGGTCTTCTGCAAAGTTCCGTTGCCACCTAGGCATCCAAATGGATTGCTCTGATTGGTTTTGGACCAATTTGCTCCAACTTAGCAAGTTCATGTACTAGTTAGTGCACTTTCATAAGTTTTTGTATGAAAAAGTTCCCACCGGACAAGTTCGTGTACCCCCGGTGCTAATACCTCAATATATATATTTCACTGTAATAAGGAGGAATAAAGAAAAATCTCAAGCTAACAGCAGCTTCTTCTTTTTTCTCCTATTTGAGAAAAAGTTAGCAGCAGCTTACATAGTTTTTTTTACGTAGGCTGGTTGGTCTTCTAAGGCCTGCTCTTTTTCTCCATTATCTTTGGGCCCTACTTCTCCGTTGGGCTGTATACCTGCACATGTTCTAGGGCCGTGTCAGGCTAAGCCCTTTTTTTGTGTTTAAATATCTGGGCTTTATTATTCAGCAAAAGCTCTCAAGGTTCCGTCGAAGTTGAAGGTTTTTGTTTGGAGGCTGGCGTGTCAATCCCTACCTTGAGCGGATCTGCTCCACCGTCAAAATATGTCATCGACTAGGTGATGTTCTTTATGTGGCTCTGAAGATTCCTTGCAGCACTCTTTGCTTAACTGCACCATGTCTAGGTGTGTATGGGCTCTTTCAATTGACGACTTAGTTGAGCACATGAGCTGCAATCGTGATCCAAAGGAAAAATCGTGGTTATTCGCCATGAATGAGTCGCTCTTTGAGACCAACTTCACGAGGATGATCGTTACCTTATGGGAGTGCGAGCAGGAAAGCAGTTCACGAGGACGTACTCCAAAGTCCTATGTCCACACACTCCTTCATAGGCTCTTACATAGACGAACTAAAAGCCCTGGCGCCGACTCTGAATCAACGCCGCAGCCAAGCCTCAGCTACGTCGGGTAGACCAGCCGGTGGCAACTCCAAGTGGGTGCCGCCACCTGCAGATTTTGCCAAGATCAATGTTTTTGGGGCGTTTAGGAGAATAGGAGGGCAATCGGCTGCTTCGGATGTTTGTAGATATGTGCAAGGGAACTACCTTGGTGCGTCATCATTGGTGATCACTGGCATCACGAAACCCTTCAGCCTTGGAGTCGCTGGCGTGCCATGAAGCTCTCGGTCTAGCAGCAACCTTCTCCTTCAAAGGGTGAGCATTGGTTCTGACTACAAGCTGGTTATCGATGATATTCATGAAGGATCCCGGGGAAGCTATAGTCGAATCATCAAGCAAATCAAAGCTCGTGCTCAACTGTTCTGAGATTATAATTTTGTGTTTGAGCCGAGAGTGAGAAACCGATGTCTACTACACGTTACTACTCTTGTAGATTATGTTGGGCTTCCAACCGCATAAGTTTCTAGGACAGCAGCAAATTTCCCTCAAGTGAGTAACCCAATGTTTATCGAACTAAGGGAGGTATAGATTGAATTTATCCCTCTCAAACAACCCTGCAATTAAGATACAAGAAGTCTCTTGTGTCCTCAACACACGCAATACAACTGTCAGTTGTATAGGTAGACTAGTTCGACGAAGAGATAATATAATATGGGTTATATGGATGGGAAAACAAGGTGTATTAAATCTGTAAGAAAAATGACAGAAAGCAAACAAGTAGTAAAACTGGAAGAAAACAATATAACAATGGTGGAAAACAAGGCCCAGGGATCATACTTTCACTAGTGGCAACTCTCAACAATATTAACATAATTAAACACATGGTAATTCCTCTAACATTATGCAAGATAGATCAAATAGGATGAGAACCGTGTAGGGCTACACAAACACAATTTATAATTCATGTTCCCTTCAATGGACACCACAACTCGGTCACTTTGAGCATCCAAAGATAGTACTACTAAACACGACAACCTATCTCTTGAATAATCTCTTTCTAATGCAAACATAGCGCCCACACTGTCACCTTTGCACTACGAAGATTATACTCAACACAAACATCAAGAAAACTCATGCTTCCATAATTCAATCCAACAAAGAACATAATAGCCATTACATTGTTGGAACGCGTAGAGATAAACAAAAAAATTTCTAAGTGGTGCTCCCAAGATCTAGCCGAGGTAGAAGGATGATACATTATAAACGAATCCATTATTTCTGTTGTTCCATGTTGGTTTCATGTTATTTGCTACATGTTTCATTTACACTTTATGTCATTTTCATAGATTTTCTGGGACTAACCTATTGACAAGACGCCACATAGCAAGTTCTTGTTTTCTGCTGTTTTTAGTTTCAGAAAAGTTTTTCTGGAAATATTCTCGGAATTAGAAAATTCGAAGGCCAGAAGTCTTAGAATTTCTGGAGAGTCCATAGAGTCCGGAGGAGACCCGGAGGGGGGGCCATAGGGGCCCCACACCATAAGCCCCCCTGCACGCCATGGGGTGGTGTGTCCCCCTGGCCGCCCACCGACGTTGCCATTTCGCCTATTTATTCCCCTCGGAGTGTTAACTCTAGAAGAATCGACCTTTTCCACGAAAAACACCCGAGGCCGCCGTCATCGTCAGCCTGAGTTTGGGGGGGGGGGTTGGAGTTCTTCCCGGCACCCTGCCAGGAGGGGAAATCATCACCGGAGGGCTCTACACCACTATGCCCGCATCCGGAATGATGCGTGAGTAGTTCATACTTGGACTACGGGTGCATAGCAGTAGCTAGATGGTTGTTCTCTCCTCCTATTGCCTCATGTTTAAATCTTGTGAGCTTCCCTACATGATCAAGATCATCTTATTGTAATGCTACACGTTGTGTTTGCTGGAATCTGATGAATATTGAATGCTATGTCTCTTGATTATCAATCTATCATGTTATCTTCATGTGTATGTTATTTATGATGGTGCACGCTCTCCGTTGTTAGTAGATGCTCTGGCCAAGTAGATTCTAGTGACTCCAAGAGGGAGTATTTATGCTCGATAATGGATTCATGCCTCCTTTGCATATGTGCTCGAGTGACAGAAACATGACGGATGGAGTGTGTGTTGTTGCCATTAGGGAGAAAACAACAATGTTTACATTACACACTTTGCTTGTTGTGATTATCTATTGCTTGCAACTTAATACCCAAGGATTGCTCGGATGACATTCTAAGGGTGGATTATTAGTCATAGATGCAGTTGGATAATGGTCTATGTATCTTGTTGTAATGCCAGCATGAATCATATAGTAATCATCATGTCATGCATATGAACTACGGTGCATCCTTTATATCTGTCAATTTTCTAGCTATAATTTGTTTACCACACATGTTATCTATCTGTCTTGGGAGAGACACCTCTAGTGAACTGTAGACCATGTTCCTTTTTCTTCATACTGATAATACAATCACTGGAATCTCTTTTTTCATACTGCTGCTACGTTTTTACTACTACCATCACTGTTCTCTTTTATTTACTGCAAACAAATATTATTTTCACACGGTATGTTTAACCTCTTTGTGTTCAGCAAAACCGGTGAGATTGATAACCTCACTGCTTCGTTGGGGCAAAGTGATTTGATTGTGTTGTGTAGGTTCCACGTTGCTTCTGAACCGGTAGTGCGCCCTACCACCTTAGCTGCATCAACCTTCGGAAGTGACTTCTTTCTCCTACTGGTCGATTCAACCTTGGTTTCTTACTTAGAGAAAACTTGTTGTTGTGCTCATCACACCTTCATCTTGGGGTTTCCCAACGAGTGAAAGATCTGCACCATCAATACTTTTTCTGGCGCCGTTGTTGGGGAAGAAGAGAATTTATGCAAGGGGAGTCTCTACTTCCAATCTCTTTACTTTGTTTTTGTTTTGCTTAGTTTATTTTATTTTGTCTTGTTTCCTTCTCTTTATCGAAAACACAAAAAAAATGTTCTTATTCTAGTTGTTATTTTTGTTTCCCCGTTGTAATTCTTCGTCATGTCGCTCCCTAAGTTCACCCTGAAAGATCTACCAGTGGGTAGTGGTTCTATACTTGGAAAGGATACCATTAAAGAATTCTTTGATCATGTTAGTAAGCATGAAAATTTTGAGGAAAATCCATAGTAGAGCTTGCTCCAAATTATGAAACCGTTGCAACTTCTTTAATTCACATGTTAGAAGCTAGGTTTTTTAACCTTCACCCCATACAGCAACAAATGTTCCTCAGCTTGAATAATATTGAAGATATTGAAAAAAGAAATTTTATCTTATAAACAATGCTTAGAGAATTTGGAGATGTTCCTATAAAAGCTAGAAAGTTTTTGATCGTTTTAATATGCTAGGCTCATGTGTAAATGTTGTTGGTTCTCTTGAAAAATCTGAACCTAAAAATAAAAAGGAGATGAAAATACCATTCCCCTTTAAATTAGTAGCACTGGATGAAGCCCAAGACCAGAATTTTGATTGGATTGTTCCTGAAAATTTATTTGATGAGAGTAGTAAACCTAAAAGTTCTAATAGAGGAACATCTGAAAATCATTTAGATAAAATACAATGCATTATTGAATAATTGCCTTATCTTTATTTTAATGCATCTCCTTTTGAAAACACTTGATTTTCTCTTCCTATACCTAGCTAAAAGGCGTTAAAGAAAAGCACTTCTTGGGAGATAACTCATGGTTTTATTTTTGCTTTGTTTTCTCTGTTTTCTTTGAGTAAAGGTGTTGTATACTTATATAGAAACTCCTTTGTATCTTTATTTTCATGTTTTAGTTGTGCCAAGTAACGTTTCTAGCAAAAGTTTGAGTTGGTTTTGGATTTCTGCGCAGAAAACAGATTTCTGCTGTCCACCGTAAAAAATTGTATAATTCATAGAAAGATCAAAATGACCTGAAATGTTTTGTGCTTATTCCTAAGATAGTTATGAACCTTTTTTTTCTTAATGTTTTTCAATCTAAGCAACATACGTGCCCTGAAAAAATTCGTCATTACAGACTGTTCTGATTTTGGCAGATTCTGCCATTTTTCTTACATTTGCTCTTTTACTTTGTCGAGTGGATTTCTTTGCTTCACGAAATATCAGTGGCTGTAGCTAATGTTTAAAAGTATCAATAGCACTTGTTCCCTTATATAACCCATGAGTTTTTAATTGTGCACTAACCCTCTAATGCGAATTACATTGAGTGTGGTGTGAAGGAAGTTTTCAAGGGTAAAGAGAAGAGGGTGATATAATGTGATCAAGAAGAGTGCAAAGCTAAAGCTTGGGGATGCCCCTGTCGTTCATATCAGCAAATTGTAAGAATACTCAAGCGTCTAAGCTTGGGGATTCCCAAGGCATTCCCTTCTTAATTAACAAATTACCAGGTCACCTGTAGTGAAACTATATTTTTATTCGGTCAAATCATATGAATTTTTACTTGGAGAGTCTGTTTGCTTTCTTTTGTTTTCTTTTTTTTCATTTCCGCAATAATATCATTGGAACGTAGCATTCTTGCTTGGGAGAGAGACACGCTCCACTTTTTCATATGAATACGCGTTATACTCGTATTCTTAGTTTTTCTTCTAGTTGCTGCAAAATTCCCTTTTAGCTCCCATTTTTCATGCATCTCTTATTCAGAGCTATTAGTTTTAGTAGAATTGTGTTAGTAATCTCTTGCTTAATTACTGTATCTCTTGGAGAGTTTTTGTTTAGTATAAAATGTTTGGTGTTGGAAAGCAGTACTACAGTTTTCGTGCTTACAACGGTGCAAAAAGAAGCTTGTATAGACTGTTGCTAGACTTTTTCATGAAATGTTAGATGTTATTTTAATTCTAAGCCTAGTGGTTATTTTTGTAGCATGACTTGTCTCAAATAGCTGAGAGTGTTTAATGTGTCATTGAAAGAATCATGAGTTGTTGTTGTCATATTGAAGCATAAATTTGTGGTGTTCTCCTTTAAATGTTTTATTTGGTTGACTTGGCGCATGCTTACACCATGTTTATGACTACAAACCAGTCACTTATAGCCTCTATGATCATTTATTTTTTGAACTTTTAATACCCTTTATGCTTTGATTAATAATGTTTTTATCGCTATGCATGATTATGGCCATTATTGCTCTCTTGATTTGTCGCTCCCAGTCTTTTGCTAGCCTCAACCTGTACTGAGTATGAGCTCTAGTCATGCATCCAACTCCCAAAAACCAAAGTTTGCCAAATGTGTCCACCATACCTACCTACATGTGGTATTTAACCGCCACTCCAAAGTAAATTTCTCACGTGTTACCCTTAAAACCTTCAAAATTACTCATGCTTTTGCTCATGAGGACGTGAATAGAGAATATTTATCTCACTTGTTGATTGGATTTCACACCCTGGACTAGTGGCTTCATCCGCTCATCAGCAGAATTACCTTGGTGTCTCGTTTTTGTGCACAAAAATCAACATTCGGGAAATTGCCCAGAAAAGACCCCATTGGTGTTAAAACACCGGAAGACCCCGGGAGACAAAAGGGGGCCAGAGGGGGGCTCACAAATATTCTTTGGCTCCCCTTGTGTCGAATCAATAAATTTGGATTTTACCTCCCTCGAAGACTGTTGCGATCCCCTATACTTGTGGGTCATCAACCATTAGCGTTCCCATATTTAAATAATGCAAGAAACCTGTGTTATTGTGCTACTCCCTGGATCAATTGCTAGCACCACAGTACAAAATGAAATATCGCGCAAATGCGTCAAATTGTATTACATCGCATGATCCTGTCTTTACAAAATATGATTACAACTTGCATAGTCTCAGAAAACTAGCAGGAAACAGAAATATAGCAGAAAACATAGTACAACATTGAGCCTCGTCTTCTTCATGTGCCACAGGAAAAACATGTTGGTTGTAGACTCGAGATCCTGAACGAAACCTCACTCGTCGTCAAAATCATCTGGAGGATGTAATATGCAGCCACAAGGGGTCAATACAATTTAATGTATTGTAAAGTAACACTATGGTGGATATAAATGGCAAGACTAATACTGCATGCATATCTCGCTGAGTGGATTTTTGGCTAAGTTTGCATAAAGCAAGTTTTTTCTTATATCTTTTGTAAAACAAACTTTTCTTCTCAAAGGGTGGCAACATTGGATTAAGATCCAAGCACCACATATACTGTTCACTTAGTCAAAATTTTACTTATAGGAAATGGTGTTAAGACTCTTCTTTCATTCCTTGTCGAGCTGCTGGAAGTCGTCCATTACCGGGGACACGGCTATGATCATATTTTCTAACTCTACAGAGGTTGTGCACTTTCACCCTTTGTCTTCAATTAGCCCAAACATGCTATACACCCGAAGTGCATCATGGAAAGGAGAGAATTGAGATGATATCTTTCAGAAGCAAGAATCCAACCCACTAGCAAGACCCGTTCCACCTATAATTATGCTACATCTTCTTGTCAAGCACGGGCTGAATTCTCACAACTTAGTTGATCAAGACAGAGCTCATATTATCAAAAGGCTGCACAGGAAGCTACCAAACATAGAGGGACATAGTAATCTCTTTGTTCCTGGGTGGCAATCTGCAAGTGACAACCTCAAGTGGAATAACCCTTAGAAAAGAGCCCTAAGGCAACACTCAACATAATCCAATCACATCCAAAATTCCACCCAGGTGTTTCATTAGGTGTTTATACTTAGAATTTTTCCACACATCAAGTAAAACAATCTTTGAAACATGTCATAGCATCTACTAAGTTCTAAGGCTATCAAAATAACAAGGGTAAAAGATATGGCTACACACTACTAGGATAATAGCATAGCATAATATAACTTAGTAAAATTTCCTATCATGCATACTACTCAAAAATCAACTAATGTATATAGAAAATAATGGGTAGTTGATGATGTGTTACTTGCCTTTGAAGTTGGTGTTGATTCACCCACTTTCTTCACGAAAGAACGTTGTTCTCCGTACTATATAAACAATACAAATAAAACACAATAAACAAACAATCACAAAGAAAGGAAACAAAGTATAACAATCAACAGACTTAAACAAAAATTTATTCTACCAAGGAAATTATAGTGATTAGATTTAGTGTTTAGCAATTACCTATAGGTTGGTCAAGGCTTGGGTTTCAAACGTTCAAACTTAATTGATCATACTTGTCAAGGAAGTTCTAAGAGTTTTTACTAAGTATTATCACATTTACTCTAACACGCAAAAGGGAAAACATGTGATAAGCACCAAATAAACTAAGTCATTGTAGTTAGTGTTTTCCATTTGTGACTAAGTATTGGTCTCTATTAAAAAAGATCACACAAAAGGTCTTGGTTAAATTCTATTTATGTCTTGAGTTTTCTAAGTCTTATTTTGCTTCCTTGAGTTGCTTTTGATGGCTAAGTATTTTACATGTTCTTGAATGGCCTTGATTGGAGTCCTCCTGAATATTGAGGTGAAGAAAATCATCCATAATATCTATGTAGGATTTTGGGAGTTAGTCATACAGAATAAGAAAGGTAGATGAGATTGTTAGAGTTCATTTTAAAAAGGACTTGTAAAATCTTCTCTTCTTCTTCTTCATTTTCTGGGAGGGTATTCTTCTTGAGTTGGCTTCTTGTTGAAGTTGTTCTTCTTTATGAAAAACTCTTGTTGAAGTCTTGGTCAAAAACTCTCATCTCACTTGGAAAACAAATTCTAAGTCTTGGGCAAAACACTAATCATCTTGAAAACAAATTCTAAGTATTGGAAAACATATCCTAAGTCTTCACATGGTTGATCTTAAGGAAAATCTTCAGGCTCCTTTGTAGCTTCCTCCTTGGTGTGGTGGCTTCATTGAAACTTCCAACACTTGATGTTTTTTTCTCCAATCTAGCGATTGGTCTAATTCTAATTTAGTCACACCACAAAGTTAAGAAAGGGAAGAAAGACTTAGAGAAAAAAGAGAGATGGGGTTGGTCTTCTTGAAGTTCCTCTTGATATTTCCTTATAAGTGCTTCTACTTCTTGGAGATACTTCTGAAGTTGGTTTTCTCTGCTAAGTCCTTCATTTGTCTTCTTGCTTCATGTTGAAAATCTTCAAGTTGACGATTGTAGCATCCTCTCCATGGCTTTTCACTAATTCAGACTTAGCGGTTTTCAACTAGGAGGGCCAATTAGCACAAAATTACATGGACATGGTTTCAAGGCATCCAAGGGCTTATGTTTTTGTCTCTCTAGTCTAGGGTTAGTACTTGGAACAAAAACTGCTAAAGAAAACATATTAAAACTATTTACATAATTTAAACTAAGTCAAAAACACTCAAAAGACCAATCAACTCTAGATTCAATGTTAATTAGTTCAAAAATTATTTTGGGACAGAGAACATGAAAGTATAAATCCTAAGGTTCCATGGATATTTTATTTGCAATGTTTAGATCTGCAGAATTTAAACTATTCCAAAAAATAATCAAACAAGCCTATTTGAATTTGAACAAATTTAACTTTTTCGAATTTAAATTTGAACAGTGCTAAAATATTCTACATGTTTAGGAATTTTCAAAAAGTCCAAATTTGTCAAATTTAGAGTTATAGATTAAACGTTATCTACAAATTAAGATTTACAAAGATATACAAATAGCAAGCGTGTGCACGTATCAAAAGTGCAATTTCTTGATTCTAAAGTGTTCTACACATCGTGTTGATTTAAAAAAGTATTTTTGAAGTTTTGTAACGATTTCTAGAATATAAATTATATTTAAAAATGATTTTGACTGGTTTTGACTGGGCTGGCTGACTAGGCGCGACGTGGCAGGCTCTGATTGGTGCGGGGCTGGCGCGGCTGCTCACGAGGTTGGCGACGTGGCCGGACAGGTGGCCATCTCTCATTGGTTGTACCAGTTTGGGTAATAGAGGTAACGTGGACAGCCGAGATTGGATCTGCCACCGGAGGTTTACTTCGCCGGAGTAGAGGAAGAAGATGACTCCGGCGACGTAGGCATGGACGGCGCGGGCGATGGAGTGTCTCCCCGGATGCGCGGATGGCACTAGAGAGCGTATCGTCACGACGGATCTCCCCGTCTGCTTGCTTCCGTCTCCCACGACGTAGAACGACGACGCCAAACTGTTCCCGTGACGTCCTTCAATGGCGTTGGCGGCGGAGTTCTCCCGATGGCGGCGGCGGGGATGTTAGGGTTAGGGTTTTCGCAAACGGGGCACATACGTCGAGGGGCTTCCCTTTATTGGGGAGATGGCGTGGAGGTGGGGGCCCGGAGAGGAGGCGACGGAGTCATGTTCGGCCCGAACACAAACGTCAAAACATCGACGTCATGTGCACGTCAGGATGACGTCGCGGTGGGTCACCGCTGTCAGCGACCGAGAGAGAGGGAGCCGGGGCGGCTGTTGGGCCTGCTTTCTGGGCCGTCCTGCTGGGTTTTGCGGCGGTGCACGGTACGTAGGAGTTGGGCCGGCCCGGGTGGCTGTTGCGCGATTTTTTTTTGTTCTTTTCTCTTTTCTTTTTCCTATTATCTTTAATGATCAATATCTTTTGTTTTAAATGCCCAAATGACCTTAAAAAATTTCCATAGTTTTATAAAACCATTCTCTTTCAAATGAAAACATTATGTGTCGTTTTAAGCACAATTAAAATTTTAAATTTTCAAAATGTGAATAATTGGCTAATAGTCCTTTATTGTTATTTCCTAAGTAGAAAAATAATAATTAAATAATTAGTCAAATAAGTTAGAGGTTTTCACAACTTAAAAATGTTGTTCTATCTAATTTAATGCCAATTTTCAAACAGGAAGTGATCTATGAAAAACATTTTATTACTATATTCTCTATATAGTAATTAAAAAAATGATGTAGTTAAATTTGGCTTTGAAAATATGTTATAAATAAATAATTAAAATATGAATTATTATCAAATGATGGAAGATTAAAACAACATGAAAAACATCTTGCTTATGGAAAACCATTTTATATTCTTAAGGTTTGCAATTAGGGAAAACAGGTTCTTCGCATAATTATTTATTTTGAGGATTTAGTGTTTTAGAAAACAGAGCCATTTCGATTACCATTTCCAACAACATTGGGATTAACATATGATATTTTCTTTGTGTTGGATTTTTATTTGTTTTTGCTAGCTTGATTTAGTGGAAAACTAAAGTTTTAAATTTTTGTGATCTTTGAATGTCTCCAAAAATCAGGGGTGTTACATAAACGCTAGAGGAAATTTGCGACAATTCACGTCTATTCTCAAAACAAAATTTGTGCAACTTTGTTAAAATTTAAAATACAAATGCAACATTGGAAAAATTACGAAAAACTTAACAAACAGATGGCTTGGTAGATACCTGCTAGACCGAGGCATTTAGTTCGGTTAAGTGATAGGAAATTGGCTCAAGAAAAAATACTGCTTATTAGGCCTAGCATGCGTGAGCACAAGGCCCAACAAGACAGCGCGTCCGAGCGAGCGAGGAGGCCTACGCTTCGCTCCTGAGGTCTCTGTTTTCATTTTACGTACACTCTGCACGCGACACTTGTCTTATTTTCACTTAGGGCCCTTTTGATTCAGAGGAATGTGACGTTTGGAGAATTAAATCCTATAGAATTTTTTTCTACATAGGCTGTTTGTTTCATAGGATTAATTTTTAGGATTTTTGTAGTGCAAATCCTATAGGAAAAAAGCACGAGCTCATACCACATTGAAAAATCCTACACTACAATCAAAGAAACATCAAATTCCTATAGGATTGAAGTTGAAATGATATCTCAATTATACAAGTTTCCTATTCATATGCATTTTCTATCCTATGAATCAAATGAGCCCTTATTGTGTGCTCTCCGCACGGAAGGTGTCAACTTCTACTTCCATGTGGTCCATGCAGGACAAGTGGTAGAAGAAGAGAGTTTTTGTGGGTTATCTTGTCGCACCCGGACTTCTAGAGGATACTCGCAGTTCCGTTGAACAGTAGTTGATTGGATTACGGGGCTTACCGGCACCCGCATCTCTTACGAGTAGGCCAACACACGTATGTGTGACAACCAACCCCTACTGTTCATCGTCTACGTAAACCATCCCATAGAAATCAGGATACTACCATTGACGTACTTCATACCGTACACACATGGTACGTCAACGGCGTTTAACAGAATGATAACACAACATATCTCTAAGACACAAATAAATAGAAATAAGTTGCAAATAGCTCTCACTAGAGCAGAGATAGCAAATACAATCATCCAGAGGACACATGTCCCAACATATCATCATTACATCTCAGCGGAAGCATTCAAAGGGTCTGAGTACAGACAAATCCAAATAGGCTTAAGAAGCCGGGAATGAAAAGAAAACGAAGCCCATCCACGATGTCTCGGATCCTGCCCGGGTCCGCTATCTACTCGTCAGCAGCCTCGTCAAACTTCACGTAGTAGCCGTCACGGGGATCCTCGTAAGCGTAGTCTGCGGAAACCACAGCCCCAAAGGGGTCAGTACATAAACGTACTGGCAAGCAAGACTCACAGTTCACCAAAATGTAACCCGTCAACACCAAGCACAGATGCTTTGGGTTCAACGGAAGAAAGGGTGATACAAAAGATGCGGCAGCTGGCTGCACTAACCAACTACAGAAACATACTACAACTTCCGGCTATCAGCAAGGAGATAAGATAGCGTATCGTAACCAACTATAACTAACTCCAAACAAACCCATCCTGGATCTCGCCCCTTATCCAAAGAAGCAATCCGAGGATAACTCACACAGTTGGATTAGTGATGGTTCAAGTTATTGTGTCAATAAGACTATTACTAATCAAGTTATCATTAGTTAGGTGTAAGTTGTTCTGAGTACTTGTTAGCCAGTACTTTCACCAAGTTAACCATAACCGCGGAAAACACGGCTTCTCGAGAAGATTTATCCCTGCAGGGGTGCACCAATTTGGCCGTACACGTAAGAATATCCCGCCAGATGGAATGCCTCCCACCAAGCGGGGCACTCAACACAACTCAACTCTTCTTCGCATCAAGCCCAAAGCACCACGTGCTGTGCGTGCGCGGCTAATCGAGCCCCACGAAGAAAAGGGGACCCTCATAGCACTGGAAGACCACGCCGCCCTAAATGCCGACTACAAAAGTTCCACCCTGGCCTCGGGTTCGTACCTGCATATGCGTGCATCAAATGGAAAGCCCGAACTAAGTGTGGCTATTTGGACGAGATGCGAATCGAATCAAATTGAGGGGGGCGCCCATACACGCTTCCCACATACGGATAGTGCGCTCATCATGGATCAGTAGACAAGACCCTTTTCCTAATTAGGGTCGACACTAGCAGGCCTCAAAACCACGCCGGGCCTCCTGCCAGTGCCTTATCAACAAATTATTATTACCCAATAGTAGCATGATTATTGGTTAAACATCGAGCCCCAGAATATAATAGAAATATAGTAACAGAAAGTAACGGGTAACAGACTCGAGCAGAAACAACCCTAAGCATGCTAGTAAGACACGGGCAACAAGCAATGGGGTTATAGGTGTGGAGGTGAGGCTATATCAGGGTTAAAGGATAACATGTGATGGGATCGAACAGAAGCAACGATTCAAAAGGCTAGCAGAAATAGACAACGGAAAGTATCGATATCCAATGTTGAAAGGAACACAATGGTTCATGTGAGTGATAACTTGCCTCCAAACTCAGCAGCCTGGTACTGAGCTAGATCCTCAGAAGGGGTGTCATAAGTATCGTCTGTGTCAACGTCGTCGTCTATCCGAGAAGAAGCAAACAAACAACGCAGAGAACAAACAATCAATAACATGGCATGGTGCACAATCATGGGATGATGCATGTCAAGTTAATGGATATGCATCAAAATAAACTAGTTGATATGGTAACACAACTTAAATGGACCCATATGCAATTTGAGTTGCATATGAAAAGCCCAGGAATTATGGTTGAAACAATTGTTTTACAACTAACCAACAGGTGAAAGTGGTTTAGTATGATGCATGGATGAAGAAAACAACAAAATAACAACAATAGAACCAATTGGAAATAAGGTTTACCAATTTTAGAAATTTATTTATAAAGTTAGTAAATTTTGGTTCCTTAAAGGTGTTACACAAGCATTTGTTATTTTCAGCAAGCTAAATTGTTCAAAACAGATAACAAAGTTCATATTTGAAAAGAACATAAAATTTTGGGTGGATTACATGTTTCAATTATTGAAAAAGGAATTACAATGATTTAATTATGAATTAATCAAGTTAAACAAGATTTAAATGGAATTAATTCAAGTATTAATATTAATTGAATTTTATTAGTTCAAAACATTAAATAAAATTCATATATGAAAAGGTTATGTTTTTCTGGTTTGAAAACAGATTTTATATGTTCAAGAATAATTTAATTTGAGCAAGTTATGAATTTAGCAAATTTAAATGATTTAAACAAGGTTTAAATTATTTAAGTAATTTTAATTATTCAAAACATGAAACAAAATTTATATTTGAAATGGTGGTTCAAAATAGCATGGAAAACATATGTTATTTGCATTATTTGGATTAAGGATGAATTAGTTATGCAATTATTCAAATTTCAAATGGATTGTTTGAATTTGAAATTTGGATGCATTTGAATTAGTCAAAATAGAAAACAAATGGTTTGAATAGATAGATGATTAAATTTGGTGCAGTGCACATATTTTATTTTTATTATTTGGATTTGTAAAATAAAAGTTATTGGCATTTTAAATTTGAGGACCAAGCTGTAAAAGAAAAGGATTATTTTGAAAAAAGAAAAAGGCTGAAAAACAAATTGCACTCTGCAGTGGCTAGCCCTAGCCACTGACAGAGGGGGCCCTGGACACTGTGTGGCCCGCGTGTGCTTGCGTGGCAGCACAGGCCACAGACAGGTGGTCCCTGTCTGTCAGTGCCCTGCGCGAAAAAAGGTTGGGTTAATGCGAGCGCCAGGGCTCGAACCCTGGGCTCCAGTGCGCTTGCGCTGTGGCGTTGCCACTGGGGTGGCGAATGGATCTTGTCAGTATAGGCGACGCGAATAGGTTAAGGTTCAGTTAGCTCTAGTTGTCTGAAACTGACGAAAAACGCGACTGATCTGAACCTGACGGAAACGCACGCCGGCGGCGAGCTGCTCGTGGCTGCTGTGCTCGTTGCCGTGCGCGTTGCGGGTGCTGCTGCGGTGCGATCTCGCGTACGTTCAAGCGATTGCAGAGAGGACAGTGAGGAGGTGGAGGCACGGTGCTCACCGCGGCTGAAGAGGAAGCAGAGGGACGGTGCAGAGGTGGACGACGGCGATGGCACGGACGGCGGCGTCGATCCAGGCCTGCTCGAGCTCAACGAAGGTGTCCAGGAGGTCGACGAAGGTGCGGTGGTTCGATCCCCGCGGTCAGCTCACGCAGAGAGGCATCGGAGGCGGTGATAGCCGGAGGGATTCAGACGACGGAGCTCCGGTGAGGTGGGGTTTAGAGAGGGAAATTGCGCCGGTGGGAGAGAGAGATCGGCGGCGGCGCGAGGGGGATAGGGTAGGGGCTAGGTTAGGGCTGCGCAGGGGCCTAGGAGTAGACTATATAGGCTAGGGGGCTGCGCGGCGGCCGTTGCTCTGCTACTGCCGTCGACGTGGCTCCGTTCGGTGACCTGCCGTACTGTTAGAAGAAGAAGGAGGGGGGCAAACCGGTACGGGCCGTGGAGAAGGTAAGTTGGGCTGGGCCTGCGTGGCCCCCCTCCTATGGCTGTTTTTCCTTTTATTATTTTTGTTCTGTTTATTTTTTTTTTTGCAGAAATGAAATTAGGAAGAAAGCTAGGGTTTTGAGTTAGGAAATTTTTTAGAAAAAATTGTGTGAGTTAGTAATTACAATAGCAACAAAATGCCCACTTTGGTTTTCCAAAAAGTTCAATTTATTTTTCTGTTTTGTAATTGAGTGAATTTGAATGAATTTGGTGATTAATTAATTATTGAAAACAAGATTTTAAATAGGGTGATCATATAATTTTAATTGGAAGCAAAAGATTATAATTGTTGTGGTAATTTTCAATAATTCCAAAAAGGTTGCTGTTTGAAATTTGATTGGATTTGAAATATCATTTGAATTGAGTGAATTATTGAAAACAACATTTAAATGGTTTGAACCTTAGCTTAATGGAACCAATTGGTTGTTTTTATTTGAACTTTTTATTTGAAAAGTTGTAACATAACAAGTATGAACAAGCATTTGAAATATTGTTTGAATTTGAATTGTGAAAACAGAGAAAAAGAGATGCAAACAAAAGGAAAACAAATGCAACAAATGCAAACAAAGTAATGAGTATGATGACATGATGCAAAACTTTAATAAAACAAGAAACAAACATGCTAGGGGTGGTTTTTCATACTTGGGATGTTACAAAACGACCCCGTTGAAGGAATCGCACCCCGAGATTCCTTACTGAGAAGAGAAAAGGTCCGGATACTTCTTGCGAACATCCTCTTCGGTCTCCCACGTTGCCTCTTTATCGGAATGATGCGACCATTGCACTTTCAAGAACTTGGTGCTCTTGTTGCGAGTCTTACGCTCGGTCTCATCGAGAATTCGAATAGGGTGCTCCTCATAAGATAGATCATCTTGCAGTTCAATGGAATCATGATCAACTGCACGATCTGGATCTTTGAAACACTTCTTGAGCTGTGACACGTGAAACACATCGTGCACCTTGGATAGTTTTTCTGGAAGTTCAAGACGATAGGCATTTTCCGCACGCCTTGAGAGAATGTTGAAAGGACCAATGTATCTTGGTGCCAGCTTTCCTTTGACACCAAAACGATGAGTGCCTCTGAGGGGAGTTACACGGAGATATGCCTTGTCACCAGGTGCATAGACCATGTCTCTGTGCTTGCTGTCATAGTAGCTCTTCTGACGAGACTGCGCAATCTTGAGATTGTCATGGATGATACAAACTTTCTCCTCGGCTTCCTTAACAATGTCAGGGCCTAAGAGTGAACGTTCACCAGCTCCAGACCAATTGATTGGACTCCTGCATCTGTGGCCATAGAGAGCTTCAAATGGTGCCATGCCTAGGCTTGCCTGGAAGCTGTTGTTGTAGGAGAATTCAGCATATGGAAGGCAATCCTCCCATTTCATGCCAAAGGAGAGACCACATGCTCTGAGCATATCCTCGAGAATCTGATTGACTCTTTCGACTTGCCCCTGAGACTGAGGATGGTAAGCTGTGCTGAACAGAAGTTTGGTGCCCAAAGCTTCTTGAAAGCTTTTCCAGAAATGAGAAGTGAATATACTTCCACGGTCTGAGCTTATTTCCAATGGAACACCATGAAGAGGAACAATCTTTGCTGTGTAGAGCTCTGCTAACTGGCTAGCGTAGATTGTTTCTTTGACAGCAAAGAAGTGAGCTACTTTAGTGAGACGATCAATGACAACGAAGATTGCATCGTTGCCCTTCTTGGATTTTGGAAAACCAGTGACGAAGTCCATTTCAATCATGCCCCACTTCCACTCAGGAATTTTCAGAGGTTGGAGTAGACCGGCTGTTTTCTGATGGACTGCCTTAACACGTTGACAAACGTCGCATTCCAAAACGTATTGAGCAATTTCACGTTTCATGCCAGGCCACCAATACAGTGTCTTAAGATCCTGGTACATCTTTGTACTTCCAGGGTGGATGGAGAGAGGAGTTTCATCAGCCTCCTTGAGAATGATATCTTTGAGACTTTGAACTTGAGGAACTGCAATGCGTCCTTCGAAGAACACAGTTCCCTTGTCATCAATTGAGAAGGACTTAAATTTATCCTTGCCTTCTTTGATGTGTTCTACCAAATTCTTGATTTCAGCATCACGAAGTTGTTCAGAACGAATCTTGTCCTTGAGAGTTGGACTGGCTGTCAAGCTAGCAAGATAGCCTTGAGGAACAAGACCAAGGTTCAGCTTCTGGAATTCTTCATGAAGAGGAGGTTGGCTTTCCATGATCATGAGATTGTTGCAATACGACTTGCGACTGAGAGCATCGGCCATAACATTAGCCTTGCCTGGAGTGTAAGAAATGGTAATACCAAAGTCTTTAATCTTCTCAATCCATCTCCTTTGCCTAAGTTTTAGATCTGGTTGAGTGAAGATGTATTTCAGACTCTTATGATCGGAAAAGATTTCAGTGCGATTACCCAACAAGTATTGTCTCCATTTCTTGAGGGCAAACACAACTGCTGCAAGTTCTAAGTCATGTGTGGGATAGTTTTGCTCATGTGCATTCAACTGACGTGAAGCATAAGCCACAACTTGACGTTCTTGCATAAGAACTGCACCTAGACCTTGGAGAGATGCATCGCAGAATATCTGGAAAGGTTTGGTAGTATCTGGGCCAACCAGAACTGGGGTGGAAGTGAGTTTAGTCTTCAGGAGATTGAAACTTTCATCACATTGTGGAGACCAAACGAACTTCTTGTCCTTCTTTGTGAGATCAGTGAGAGGTTTGGCAATCTTGGAAAAGTTTTGGACGAAACGACGGCAATAGCTAGCCAAGCCAAGAAAACTTCTGACTTGCTTCACCGTCTTAGGAGGTTTCCAATCAACAATTGCTTTAACCTTTTCTGGATCAATGGCTATGCCCTTGGCTGAGATGACATGACCAAGGTAAGCAACTTCTGGAATCCAGAACTCACATTTGGAGAACTTGGCATATAGACGATGCTCGCGAAGTTTCATGAGAGTGAGACGAAGATGCTCTTCCTCGGATTTTGAGTAGACAAGGATGTCATCAAGATATACCACAACGAACTTGTCGAGGTATTCATGGAAAACAGAATTCATGAGTCTAGAGAATGTCGCCGGTGCATTAGTGAGACCAAAGGACATGACGGTGTATTCATATAGACCGTACCGAGTGGTGAAAGCTGTTTTTGGAATATCTTCCTTTCTGATCTTTATTTGATGGTAACCCATTCTCAAGTCCAACTTGGAGAATATTGAGGCTCCAGCAAGTTGATCAAAAAGATCATCGATACGAGGAATTGGATACTTGTTTTTGATGGTTTTCTCGTTAAGAGGACGATAGTCAACAACGAGTCTCTTTGTTTGATCCTTCTTTGCAACGAACAGAGTTGGGCAACCCCAAGCGGAGGAACTAGGTTGAATGTAACCTTTTTCCATGTACATATCGATTTGCTCCTTTAACAGTTTCAGTTCAGGAGGAGCTATCTTGTATGGATGCTTAGAGATTGGAGCAGTACCTGGTTCAAGCTCGATCACGAACTCAATTGCTCTGTCCGGAGGCATCCCTGGCAACTCTTCTGGAAAGACGTCAGGGAATTCACAAACCACCGGAACATTTTCAAGTAGAGGTAGAGGTTTTGCATCGAGGGTGTACAGCTGAACAGAACTTGATTCATTTGGAGAATAGACTATCTGGCCAGAAGGGTGGAACAGAGTTATTGACTTCTGAGCACAATCAATCGTAGCTTTATTGGCCTTCAACCAATCCATGCCAAGAATGACATCAATGTAAGAATTGCCAAGCAGTATGAGAGAAGCAAGGAATATATGACCTCCAATTAGGATCTGATTTTCATGACTGATCTTGGAAGTTTGCATAGTTGCTCCAGGGGAGTTTACTACTAGCGGGGAACCCAAACCAACAAAAGGGAGTTTAATTGCTGTCGCGAAGATCTTTGACACGGAAGAATGCGATGCTCCGGTATCAAACAACACTTTAGCTGGAAAAGAGTTTAGGGGGAATGTACCGAGAACGACGTCAGCAGCTTCCTCAGCTTTGTCGACCTTGACATGATTCACCCTTGCGGTCCTCCCGACAGGCCTGTTGTTGGAGTTGAAGGCTTTAGCCGGGGGAGCACGCACCATTGCCTGGTTTGTGTTGGGACGAGGTGGTGGTGGAGGTAGCTGCCTCTGAGTGCACTTGTCAGCGTAGTGCCCCGTCTGCTTGCATTTGTAGCAAGTGACGACACGAGGAGTATCTGGCCTTGGCTGCCCCATTGCAAACCTCTGTCCATGCATCTGAGATGGGTTGGGTGGGCGGGGAGCAAAGCCTGGAGAAGCTTGGGCATATGGAGCCCGAGTGACAGCACCATTTGGCACCCAGATGCGGCGCTTCTGCAGAGGGGTGGTCATGTTGGAGGAGGAACCACCCTCACGCGAGTGCTTTCGAGACTCCTCGAACGCCTTGCGCCCATTTTCCTCATTGAGCGCGGTGTTAACGAGCTCCTCGAAGTCTTTGGCCTTGATGTTGGTGAGGGCGTACTTGAGTTCCGGGTTAAAACCTCTACGGAACCTTGCCATCTTCTTAGCCTCAGTGGACACCTCATCACCAGCGTAACGAGCGAGGCGATTGAACTCACTCTGATAGCCAATGACGTCCAGCTTGCCCTGCTTGAGTGAGCAAAACTCTTCACGCATCCTTTCCATGAGACCATCTGGGATGTGGTGCTTCAGGAAAGCTTCCTTGAAACATCCCCAGGTGATTGGGTAGCCAGCTCTCATGGTCTGGTAGTTCTCCCACCAAGTAGCTGCCTGACCCTTCAGTAGGTAGGAGGCATACTTGACCTTGTCTTCCTCAGCAACGTGAGCAATGTCCAGAGCCTTGGCCATCTCACGGATCCAGTCATCAGCATCCAGAGGCTCGCGTGTTGCCACGAAAGCTCTCGGCCCCAGACTCAGAAACTCCTTGATACTGACTCTGGAGCGTTCTGGTTGTTGTGCTGATTTGCCTGGAACTGGGCCATCTGCGTCACGACCTGAGTCAACAGCTCCGTGATTGGCGGTGGCTCAGGCGGGTTGTTCCTTGTTGGCGGCATCCTGAATAGACATGCATTTTAGCGCAACAACAGAAAAGGATAGACTTGGAAACCGAAAGAGAGATTATTCCGACGCATGAATAGATAACCAACAGGTACATCATCACATATTCAAATACATCAGAATATCCAACACACCATAAATGGTTCGAATTCCAAAGGATAACTAAACATAGCTAAGAATGGATACATCGGTACTCCCATGCTCATCACGCAGGACGGCGGTGAGTAGTACGACGAGAGATACGGTGAGGAGCACGCCCACGAAAGTAGGTAGAACGACGATCCACATAGATCTGACGTGGCCTGAGAGCGACTCTAGGTGTGGTGAAATACATAGCGTCGACTCCCTGTGCTCCAAAGCGTGGAATCCCAGTGTAACCAGCACCGAGGTTGAGGAGTGGACCTCTGATCGGCTCGTAACCTCCAGCATCTGGCAGACGACGACCAACTGGCTGATCGAAACGTGCAAAGCGCTCATCTCCAACAAAGTCTGTGGTGTAAGTCGCCAGACGAGTCAAAGCAAGGTAGAGCTGCTCTCTGACTGAAGCCAACTCCTGAGATAGTGTGCTGGCAACTGCGTCACTGTGCCTCACAAACTGAGCGGTGGTGTGCAGCCTGGAGTTATCATGCTCGTAGACATCCAGGTTGTCGTAGAGAGTGAAATGACCTCCCTCCGAAGTGATGTAACCACGGGGGATGTGGCGATAGATAGAATCGTCAAATCCCCAGTAGTCAGCACGAAGGACGGTGAGACTCACGTAAGCTGCCTGCTGCACAGCCATATCCACTGTGGAACCTACTGCCTCGTAGCGGTGGACGACGCTCATGCCATCATCTGAGAGAATGTAGACGATAGCCTGGTAGTAGGTCTGGTCAAACTCTCGCTGCTGCTCGTAGACCTGGTACTCTGGTGCCCAACGGAACCCCAGATAAGTGACCATGTCTCTCAGCATCTCCGGATAACCGGCAGTGCTCTCGCAACGAGTCATCCGAACCACCTGCGGGTAGAACCTGAGATCCATCTGCAGATAATCGGGGAAGTTTTGATTAGACGCCGGTAGAGAACTGAAGTGGAAAGCAACAACAAGGTTTCAACGGACGAAAGGGATGTTGAGAAGAACATGATATCGAAGCAACAACGGGAAACACGAGACCAAAAACTCCTGAGGTACTACGGAAAACCCATCCGGGCTTCTAAAGGATCAATATCTACTGCTTAAGGAATAGAGGATTTGCTTCCGGTGCTTACACGCCTCCGTTCTCAATCGTGAGTAGGCAACATGATAAATCATGTCACAACCACCTCCATTCCTATGGTCTAGTAGATATAACTGTCCTAGAGAAACCAGGATTCGTGGAATCCTAACTTGAAAGTTTAGATGAGAAGGGAAAACAACGTTGCACTTCCTTACCAGAAAAGGGAGGTGGGTGGGGAAAGAAAATAAATGGCAGAATTCCTACTCTCACGTTTCATTTTTCCTATATAGCTACAAAATAGTTTCTAGACTCAACTGCGACCAGTAAAAGGGATCCTACAGGCAGACAGGCTCTGATACCATTTGTCGCACCCGGACTTCTAGAGGATACTCGCACTTCTGTTGAACAGTAGTTGATTGGATTACGGGGCTTACCGGCACCAGCATCTCTTACGAGTAGGCCAACACACGTATGTGTGACAACCAACCCCTACTGTTCATCGTCTACGTAAACCATCCCATAGAAATCAGGATACTACCATTGACGTACTTCATACCATACACACATGGTATGTCAACGGCGTTTAACAGAATGATAACACAACATATCTCTAAGACACAAATAAATAGAAATAAGTTGCAAATAGCTCTCACTAGAGCAGAGATAGCAAATACAATCATCCAGAGGACACATGTCCCAACATATCATCATTACATCTCAGCGAAAGCATTCAAAGGGTCTGAGTACAGACAAATCCAAATAGGCTTAAGAAGCCGGGAATGAAAAGAAAACGAAGCCCATCCACGATGTCTCGGATCCTGCCGGGGTCCGCTATCTACTCGTCAGCAGCCTCCTCAAACTCCACGTAGTAGCCGTCACGGGGATCCTCGTAAGCGTAGTCTGCGGAAACCACAGCCCCAAAGGGGTCAGTACATAAACGTACTGGCAAGCAAGACTCACAGTTCACCAAAATGTAACCCGTCAACACCAAGCACAGATGCTTTGGGTTCAACGGAAGAAAGGGTGATACAAAAGATGCGGCAGCTGGCTGCACTAACCAACTACAGAAACATACTACAACTTCCGGCTATCAGCAAGGAGATAAGATAGCGTATCGTAACCAACTATAACTAACTCCAAACAAACCCATCCTGGATCTCGCCCCTTATCCAAAGAAGCAATCCGAGGATAACTCACACAGTTGGATTAGTGATGGTTCAAGTTATTGTGTCAATAAGACTATTACTAATCAAGTTATCATTAGTTAGGTGTAAGTTGTTCTGAGTACTTGTTAGCCAGTACTTTCACCAAGTTAACCATAACCGCGGAAAACACGTCTTCTCGAGAAGATTTATCCCTGCAGGGGTGCACCAATTTGGCCGTACACGTAAGAATATCCCGCCAGATGGAATGCCTCCCACCAAGCGGGGCACTCAACACAACTCAACTCTTCTTCGCATCAAGCCCAAAGCACCACGTGTTGTGCGTGCGCGGCTAATCGAGCCCCACGAAGAAAAGGGGACCCTCATAGCACTAGAAGACCACGCCGCCCTAAATGCCGACTACAAAAGTTCCACCCTGGCCTCGGGTTCGTACCTGCATATGCGTGCATCAAATGGAAAGCCCGAACTAAGTGTGGCGATTTGGACGAGATGCGAATCGAATCAAATTGAGGGGGGCGCCCATACACGCTTCCCACATGCGGATAGTGCACTCATCATGGATCAGTAGACAAGACCCTTTTCCTAATTAGGGTCGACACTAGCAGGCCTCAAAACCACGCCGGGCCTCCTGCCGGTGCCTTATCAACAAATTATTATTACCCAACAGTAGCATGATTATTGGTTAAACATCGAGCCCCAGAATATAATAGAAATATAGTAACAGAAAGTAACGGGTAACAGACTCGAGCAGAAACAACCCTAAGCATGCTAGTAAGACACGGGCAACAAGCAATGGGGTTATAGGTGTGGAGGTGAGGCTATATCAGGGTTAAAGGATAACATGTGACGGGATCGAACAGAAGCAACGATTCAAAAGGCTAGCAGAAATAGACAACGGAAAGTATCGGTATCCAATGTTGAAAGGAACACAATGGTTCATGTGAGTGATAACTTGCCTGCAAACTCAGCAGCCTGGTACTGAGCTAGATCCTCAGAAGGGGTGTCGTAAGTATCGTCTGTCTCAACGTCGTCGTCTATCCGAGAAGAAGCAAACAAACAACACAGAGAACAAACAATCAATAACATGGCATGGTGCACAATCATGGGATGATGCATGTCAAGTTAATGGATGCATCAAAATAAACTAGTTGATATGGTAACACAACTTAAATGGACCCATATGCAATTTGAGTTGCATATGAAAAGCCCGGGAATTATGGTTGAAACAATTGTTTTACAACTAACCAACAGGTGAAAGTGGTTTAGTATGATGCATGGATGAAGAAAACAACAAAATAACAACAATAGAACCAATTGGAAATAAGGTTTACCAATTTTAGAAATTTATTTATTAAGTTAGGAAATTTTGGTTCCTTAAAGGTGTTACACAAGCATTTGTTATTTTCAGCAAGTTAAATTGTTCAAAACAGATAACAAAGTTCATATTTGAAAAGAACATAAAATTTTGGGTGGATTACATGTTTCAATTATTGAAAAAGGAATTACAATGATTTAATTATGAATTAATCAAGTTAAACAAGATTTAAATGGAATTAATTCAAGTATTAATATTAATTGAATTTTATTTGTTCAAAACATTAAATAAAATTCATATATGAAAAGGTTATGTTTTTCTGGTTTGAAAACATATTTTATATGTTCAAGAATAATTTAATTTGAGCAAGTTATGAATTTAGCAAATTTAAATGATTTAAACAAGGTTTAAATTATTTAAGTAATTTTAATTATTCAAAACATGAAAAAAAAATTATATTTGAAATGGTGGTTCAAAATAGCATGGAAAACATATTTTATTTGCATTATTTGGATTAAGGATGAATTAGTTATGCAATTATTCAAATTTCAAATGGATTGTTGGAATTTGAAATTCGGATGCATTTGAATCAGTCAAAACAGAAAACAAATGGTTTGAATAGATAGATGATTAAATTTGGTGCAGTGCACATATTTTATTTTTATTATTTGGATTTGTAAAATAAAAGTTATTGGCATTTTAAATTTGAGGACCAAGCTGTAAAAGAAAAGGATTATTTTGAAAAAAGAAAAAGGCTGAAAAACAAATTGCACTCTGCAGTGGCTTGACCTAGCCACTGACAGAGGGGGCCCTGGACACTGTGTGGCCCGCGTGTGCTTGCGTGGCAGCACAGGCCACAGACAGGTGGTCCCTGTCTGTCAGTGCCCTGCGCGAAAAAAGGTTGGGTTAATGCGAGCGCCAGGGCTCGAACCCTGGGCTCCAGTGCGCTTGCGCTGTGGCGTTGCCACTGGGGTGGCGAATGGATCTTGTCAGTATAGGCGACACGAATAGGTTAAGGTTCAGTTAGCTCTAGTTGTCTGAAACTGACGAAAAACGCGACTGATCTGAACCTGACGGAAACGCACGCCGGCGGCGAGCTGCTCGTGGCTGCTGTGCTCGTTGCCGTGCGCGTTGTGGGTGCTGCTGCGGTACGATCTCGCGTACGTTCAAGCGATTGCAGAGAGGATAGTGAGGAGGTGGAGGCACGGTGCTCACCGCGGCTGAAGAGGGAAGAGCAGGGACGGTGCAGAGGTGGACGACGGCGATGGCACGGACGGCGGCGTCGATCCAGGCCTGCTCGAGCTCAACGAAGGTGTCCAGGAGGTTGACGAAGGTGCGGTGGTTCGATCCCCGCGGTCAGCTCACGCAAAGACGCATCGGAGGCGGTGATAGCTGGAGGGATTCAGACGACGGAGCTCCGGTGAGGTGGGGTTCAGAGAGGGAAATTGCGCCGGTGGGAGAGAGAGATCGGCGGCGGCGCGAGGGGGATAGGGTAGGGGCTAGGTTAGGGCTGCGCAGGGGCCTAGGGGTAGACTATATAGGCTAGGGGGTTGCGCGGCGGCCGTTGCTCTGCTACTGCCGTCGACGTGGCTCCGTTCGATGATCTGCCGTACTGTTAGAAGAAGGAGGAGGGGGCGAACCGGTACGGGCCGTACTGTTTGAATTTGAATTGTGAAAACAAAGAAAAACAGATGCAAACAAAAGGAAAACAAATGCAACAAATGCAAACAAAGTAATGAGTATGATGACATGATGCAAAACTTTAATAAAACAAGAAACAAACATGCTAGGGGTGGTTTTTCATACTTGGGATGTTACAATCTCCAACCGAAGCACATGAAACACGGAAAGTGTATGCACATTTATTTTTTAGATTCATATTTTTTTTAAATAATATATCTCGAGAACTGTTTGTCCAAATTATGAATCGTTTTCATATTTGTGTTCCCCATGTCGAGATCTTAAACACTAGATGCCATGTTGATATGTTTCGAGAATTTTTTTATATTCAGATTCAAGATGGATGTACGTGAGGTGCATTACTGAAGTATGCCCAGATGCTGGGCTGATGTACGTCCAAGTGCAGCGCCGTCGTACACCCAATCCGATGTACAACCAGGTGCAGGGCCGACGTATGCCCAGATGCCATGCCGGCGTACACCCAGGTGTAGGACCGACGTATGCCCAACTACAACGCCGATGTATACCTAGTCCGACGTACAATGAGGTGCAGTTCTGATGTATACCCAGGTGCAGGGCTGACATACGCCCAGTGCAGTGCCGACGTACACACATGCAAACATACACCAAGGTGCAGTACCGATGTACGCCTAGGCGCAGTACCGACGTAGACCCAGCTCAACATGTACCGAGCTGCCGACGTATGACCAGATGGAATGCTGAAGTATAGGTCGACGTAGACCCGATATAGGGCCAACATACACCTAGGTGCAGGACCGACGTACGTACAGGTGCACGGGTACTTAGCATGTACTACGGGACACTACTCATTTTTTCCTTTTTATTTACACTCCTGATCCGAAAGAAAATAAAAAACGCAAAAAAGTGTGATTTTTTTTTAGAAACACGATACAAACGCAAGCGCTCATATACACGCGCATACACTCACTCATATGAACGCGCACACACAATATCCATATGAGCACCTCCGAGAGACTGAGCCGGCGGGTCTTGAGATTGCTGAAGTCACCACAAGCGCCTCGCTATCGACGGGAATGTCACCTCTCACTGAAAAAATATTCCACCTAAATGCAACACACATGTGTCAAAACTGAGGTTTAAACTCTTGTGGGCTAGTGGTATAACGACCCTTCTAACCATCCAACCACAGGTTGGTTTGCGAAAAATGTGTGAATTGCTTAGCTAGAGCGAGTGGCTGATCAGTCATATATAGCAGGACACGCTAGATTGAGACATTACCATTACTCCGCGCACGTGGGCACGTAGTCATTGGAGCCAGAGAAAATTGCACCCTACACTAGGCTTTGGTGCCAAAGTTGCACAGAACACATAAATCAAACATATTTTGCAGCTAGCCTCACTCCTTTGTCTAATAAGTTGCAGCTAGCCCAGAATATTGATTTAGGAGACTAATAGTATATGTCATGTCGGATCATGACCATTACCGTATTTGTATACCATATAATTGAAATATATGACAATTTTAGAAAATACAACTAGACTATGGTACGAGTGTGGCATTTTGGAGGCCAAACTATATGTAGCTCGGTAAAAAAAGTGAATTTGTGTTTCAATATATTTGTAAAAAATCTTAAATTTTGATAAATTCGAGATTGATAACTGTGTAAATTTTTAAGTCAAAATTCATATTACTCTACGCTACACAAAATGATAAATATGGTAAGCTTTTAAATTTTGTTCTCTTTTTTGTCCAAACAAAAATAAAATGAATATCTTTGATTCAAATTTGTCACCGGGCGGGAATTTATTTTGATTTTTTTGAAAAGAAAAACAAAAAAATTATTTTATTTTGTAGTACCGACTACATGTAGCTCATCTTGTTTTATCTTTCCGACTATGGCACAACAATTAATTGTACTCAAGGAACAGTTACTTAATATTTTAGCAGCAATATAGGGCACAATGTATATAGTATACGGTATAGAAATATGTTATAATGGTGATTGTCTGCATGTTAGATGCATATTAAGCTCCTAAATCAACGTTTTGGGCTAGCTGTAACTTTTTGGACGAAGAAGTAGAGCTAGCTGCAAAAAGTGTTTGATTTTTGTGTTCTATGCAACTTTGGCACAAAAGCATGGTGTTGTGTGCAATTTTCTCTTGGAGCCAGGTGCCGCAGCACGGCACCAGAGGAAACCCTTTTCTAAGCGTACCATAACGTCTCACTAGACGGGGTAGCGCGCTTCGCTGCGCCATTGATTAGTCTCTTTTGCATGGCGTGACTTATTCGTCATGTACTTCAGCGTGGCTTGGTCACGCGGCTAGGCATATGAGCATGGCGCTTAGTCCGTAAGAGAGCCGAGAAAACATCGAGAAGAAAAATCCGCATAATTTGTTTTTCCGTTTGGCATATGCTTCATTAGACTAAACTACTTAAACACCATAACACCCGTTTCTATCATTTAAAAAATAAACTTCGGCTAACCATTCATACTGCATGAATCAACATAACATGTTTTTGTCCATACACTCGAAGACCAGGCTAAGACATATTACATGTCCGTACATAGATAAAAACAAACACATCTCTCTTCACGCTGGCCTAAACTTGTTGCATCTAACAGAAGCATCCCCCATCGAACGTCCCTACTTCCTGTTCTGGTTCTGGCAAGCAGGCTGAAAAAAAGACATTAAATGAGGTAGCTAACAATGGAAAATAAATAATGAGCACAAAACAGATACACAAATAAAAGAACGCGCCTTCTTGCATGCCTTTTCCCCCAACATCACCGAACAACTGCCTTTTGACGTTGCTTACACTATTGTAATAAGCATATACTAAGTGAATCAGTTTGCCCAGCAATTGCCACACAACTGAAACGAAAAAAGACCTACGGTTCCTTCTACTGGTCGGCCGAATCAACCAACAGATTATCAACCGGCACATGTTTACCCTCTACGTCTCCATCAGAAGACTCCTCATGAGGATTTTCCTGAAACAAGCATGATTTAGATACCCTAGAAACAATAAAGTATGAAGGAAAGAATTTTGTTGTATCAGCACATACCATCTGAAGAGCAGGTGGCAGCATGAGCATAACAGCACGAGGAACCGCAACAGTGACAGTGTCATGCTCTTCCTTACCACTAGACCCTACATACTAGCAGCAACTGATTATAGAGAGACAAAAAATAAATAGTCACAATACGAAAAGAACACTTGCAACTTTTAGACCCTCACTCCATAGCGTAACCAAGTGAAGTAGTCAGTGACCCAACTAACTTGCAGCTACCAATGTCGCATTATGACCGACGAAAGCAGAACTTCCTTC
The DNA here is from genome assembly GCA_028641055.1 of Alopecurus myosuroides. Taxonomy (NCBI): domain Eukaryota; kingdom Viridiplantae; phylum Streptophyta; class Magnoliopsida; order Poales; family Poaceae; genus Alopecurus; species Alopecurus myosuroides. Next base: position 3,975 of record JAPCYS010001002.1, on the reverse strand, counting down.
ATGATTAAACTTCAGAGCCTGTAAGAAAATGTCCATAGTATGGAACCAATGCCATGTGTTTTTTGAAAACAAACTAAGCAACTAATAATGTTCAACATATTTTAGATTTGTTGATTTTTCAACCGTATGCTTAGGAGGCGGTGTACAATATGAGGTATACTGGTTTGACAGTACATTACTGTAAAACATAGAATCATTATGTACGACACTACATTATACAAAAAACAAAAACTCTAGGATGCTATAAGGGGATTTTGGTTTGCTGAATGTTGTAGAAGAATCTATGAATATGGATAGCAATCCAAATTCCCTAAAAATTCCGAACAATCGGGATCATTACATGAAAACAGGGGAAGGAGCTAGGAGCAGCAGCTCCTACTAATGTAGAATAAATAAAAATTATGAGCGGCTTTGGTTACACAATAGGATAAAAACAAGTTGCTATTATGGCCAACATAATGAAGAATGCTTAAAAGTTATTTTATGGGCACCATAATTATATCTCTGCTTGTTGCAGCCCGATTGTTATTCGTTCATCAAGCATGAACCGAAGCATGTAGTCGACTGATAATTATTGCAAAGGTGCAAGCACTGAAACATGTACGGTCAAACCTATTCAACATGCAATGCGAAGTTTGGGCATATTAATAGAACTTATGTCCCATCACACGATGTATTAGAGTATACCATGTATAAAAAGATTTATCTGGCTCGAATATAACCGTCGGTGACATATTTATTCATCTCAAAAGTAACAATCAATTGTTCACAAAAGTAATGCAAGATTTGTAGAAATTTGTCTTGATCAAAAGAAATACAACAAAATGAAATCTATACAGGTACTTGAATAAAACCAAAGGACTTTAGAACCAACTTTAATTATGACAGAATACATAACCTAGTTATGCATGGAAGACACTTCAGAAGAGAAAGCAACACCACCTTTCTAGATGGTACATGCATCTGAAAGAAGACATATCCTAGTGATGAATTTATTGCGAAAACGCAAATGAAAAGTTCATAAGGTCAGTAACAAGCGACATGTATCAAGCGTTGATGCCATCCCAACAGTCTTCTAATCAGCTTACAATAAAAATGAAGTCAACACACACAATTACCCATCAAGGTCAAATAAATAGGAAATGAGCTTGGAACAGTAGCTTTTTTTTGTCTTGTTGTTACAACCTACAACGTCAAACAAATGGGAAAGGAGCTAGAAGCAAGAAATTCATTTATTTATTGATTGAGGAAATTGCTAGGAGCAATAAATCTATTTATTATTTGACTGGAAGGAGCATTAGAATTCATTACCAAATTTTATGTGGTAGGCATTCTCGGCATCCATCGCCACTTGAAACTTCTCCTATTCTGTCATGTAGTCATCCCCAGATCCATGTATACTCATTCATCTGATCAGTCCTTCCCTGCACAAGAACAAACCATTCACGAAGCATGTTCCGATGATTTACTTTAAAATTGGTATGTATTGCATATATGTATCTGAACAGAAGCTTTATCTAGTAACTACACCATAACTGTCTATACGTAGCCAGGTCTAGACCAGCCAATGGACAGTCACATAAAATCAAGGAGAAATAAAAAGAAGAGGACATCGCCAACCACATTAAAGAACAGAGCATACGACACCTCCACACACGCAGAGCACCTTGGCACCCTTGAATCGACCTGCAGCAAGAGGTAACACCTTAGTTGAACTAAACAAATCAAATTTTCTATGGCGATTTCAATTCTGCAAAACAAATTGCTAGTTCCTTCCATTTTCTTTGGTGAGAAAAGGCTGCCAATTATACATGAATTTTGCGGTGGCCTTGCCTAACAGCTTTAAACATCCATTTTCAATGTATATATGAAAAAATGTACAAAATTTAGGAAGAACAAATTATAGGTTATCTATACAGAACTAATCCATATGTGATAAATTGATACACACTGCACTACGTGGGTGTAGTCTAATGAAGTCAGAATGGTCTTATTGTGCAATGTTAGCTCACATATGATATTCTGAAACAGCCGAGGATACTTCATATTTCCCTTTATTACTGAATATTATATATTAAGAGTAATTATTAGGACTACAGTAGGTCTGATTTCTGAAATAACTCTATTCCAGAAAACACCCTAAAAAGAATGTATTAGCTGAACATAAATACTGCAATGGTCGAACTGCTCTAAGCCCCCAGGTGCAACAGATGTACTAAATAACTAAAATATTATGAAATGAACAAATTATCGGAATGCTCTTATATCAAGTCACATAGTCAAATTGGCATCCGACAATGGTGGTAATCTAAATCTCCATAAGTAACCAAGCACTTTGGCTCATGGTCAGGAATGCACATGAATGGAAACATAATAAAAAGCCATGAACAAACGATGCACGGAACTGAAATATTTGGATTGGATTCCTCTCTAAAATTTGCAACCTCGATTAGAATTTTTGTCCAGACCAAGAACGAAAAAAATCGATTATGAAATCACACTATGTTGGCGCGTCGGATCCGAGGCAATAGGTGAGGCTAGTTCTTCCATCCCCGCCTATCTTCCCAACTTTTCCAGCCATTGGACACCAACGAGATGGCGCATGGAAAAAGAACAGACCTGCCGTAGCCAGAGCATTGGTGTCGACCTGGGTAGGCGGCGAGCAAGGTCACAGTTGGCCCTGGATCTGGACGGAGGGGGCAAGAAAGTTCAGGTGGCACTCTAGGCGGGCGGCGGCGGGCAAGGAGATGCGACCGGAGGGAGGGGGTTGTGAGCAGAGTTGGCCGGCCCAAAACCTAGTGCGCTCCTGCCCTCGGAGGAAGAGGGGAGACGGGATTGTGCAGGTGCGGAGCTGCCGAGCTGGATCTGTGGTCGGTGGGTACCTGGCAAGGGGCATGGGGTACAGGTGATTTTCTTTCCACCCTCGCACTCGCTGGGCATTGGGTCCATGTTGCGTTTGGCCCATTTGCAGTCTAAGGAAAGGCACAACTCGAAGTAATATAAATGTGGCGTGCAAACAGACCCACATGTCAGTTACAGCGGATCGGCTGATGGCCTGAGCATCCGCCCTCAGCACCCGGCGTAAAGCTATAGATAATGTGGCCATTGGGTTTCGTCGATGCACAGATGGGCCGGCCCACGTAATCAACGGCCTAAATAACTCATCTATACCAACAACGCAACCCACGCACGGTGAACTCTGGTGCCCCTGATTCCAAAAGGAAAAAAAAACAAAAACAAAAAGTTCCGTTCATTCTGCCTCGCCACGGAGGTCGATGCGGCAGAGATCGCCGGCCGGCGCCTCCCGCGCCCACCGACGCCGTGGTCTTCGGCCCCAACGGAGGCGCTCCTCCACCTCCCTCCGCGGCCGCCTTTCTCCTCCGCCGCCACCTCTTCCCGCCGCTTCCGCGCTTCAGGTACTGCACAGCTCCCCAGTCCCCTGCAGCCGCTCCAAGTCTGGTTCCTCGTGCTCGTCGGCCGCGTCTCGGTTTGGTTTGGTTTATTCTGGCCCGGTTGCTTTGTTGTGGTGTCGTATTAGACGCTGCCGTTCTACTAAATCTGTAGAAATATTGTGGTGATTTAATGTTAACGGCCTGATTACCATGTTCAGTCGGAACATTAATTTTAGAGATTGCGCGAAGAATTCGTATGTGATGTTAGTCTTGTCCTCTTGTTTAGGCTGCTTCCATATGTTAGAATGACGCTTTTTCCACGGCATTGATCTGATGGACACATTGCATCACACCTAAGAAATCGCTGGGGATCTATGAGTATTTATCTGGTCATTCAATAGCATAAACACATACACACATAGATGTTGATGAGACAATCATTGTACTCCCTTTGGGTATTTGCCGCTGAGAGCTGATGCTATTTTGGTGTAATCCCCAAATATTTCCTTACAGTACGAATAAATTAGAGTAAAAAAACGCCGACACAAACTGATTCCTGGCATCATTTTCTCGCCTGATACAT